>CM046858.1:42895800-43025457 GCA_025617745.1 Heliocidaris erythrogramma | reverse complement strand
CCATTTTTTCTCCTCCCCCCCCCCCCCCCATCTGAAAGTCGCTCCGCCGCCCCTGTTGTGATATCAAATATTGTTTTGTACGGTTACCTTTTCTATCAGTCAAGATGACGCATTGAGGTTAAATTTTCTGTCCTGAAAAAAAATCCCGTTAATTCTGCGTTTGTCATAATTATGTGATATTCAGCTTCCTGGCGTCATTTTCCGTCATCACGGTCATAATAATAATAATATGTCTTGTTTACCCAGGGTATAGCCTCATCAGTACTAAATACTGTTCTCCCTGAGGGCCCTGCATATTATTAGACCCGGCTTTAGCATGGCAACCGTAGCGCTCCGTGCATTCAAGGAATTCAAGGAATAAATCCTACCAGGTACCCACTTACTATACCTGGGTCGAGTGTGGCAAATGTAGATTAATGCCTTGCCAAAGGACGTTAGTGCGGCAGGGAATCGAACTTCTTTAAACTTTGGATCTGCAGTCCGGTAACTTATCCATTAGACCACAACACCTCTACATAGTTCTCTCAACAGTTTAACTCCACAATATTTTACAATTTATAATCGAGGTAAAACAATGAATATTCCTAGAGTTAAAATAGCGTGACTTGTTAACCTCTGAAAGCAAAGTGTCCAACTTTTGCCTCCCCTTGCCCCCTCCCAGATACTCAGGAGAACAATATATATTTGAATGATATATTGTTTGTGTTTTGTACACATTACATACCTGCCAACCTTCCATATAGGAAAAGATAGGAATCTCCCGAAGGCTAGATTATAGATCAGGAGAACGACATTATTGTACATGACTTGCAATAACCTCTTCATACTTTGTATCAATGATGCTTACATTTTATTGGTGTTTCATTTCGTTAATTCATTGTCTTTGCTGCTAGAGGTTTATTCAATATCGATGAAATTTAGTTTATGTTAATTGCCAGTGGCGGTGGCGTGGGTCTCGACATTGAAGGGGACTGGCATCAATAGGGGTGGCACCCACGGTCTTACCCGTTTATGAAATACAAATTATTATCATTATTATTATCATTCAATTCAATTCAATTCAATTCAATTCAATTTATCATTATTATTATCATTCATTCGGCAAAGACGAAATCAAGAAAGCAGTGAATACAAATAGCAGTAGATTTAGGAAAAGGGTCACATGGATGCGGGAAAAGAAAAAAATTAACTAATAACTATAACCGGCCCGAAGGTCTGCTTTTCCAATGTGACTTTACACAGATGAAATGGAATAAAATGGTGAGATATAACAAATAATGAATTACATTTGTAATTACGAGATTTGGAGACAATAAACATTGACTTAATTAAGAATGTCATTAATTAGGGAGAGGGTGCAGGAGGGAGTCGTAGTGTATTCTAATCTCTTTCCCCTTCTCCCCTGTTCATATTTCTCTCCCCCTGTTCTTTTGCCATTTGACTGGGGGCACGTGCCCCATCCCTTTCCCCTATAGTTATCCTTCTGTCTGTGGGCCCTTGTAAGATGCATCAGCATTGCGACCATTAATCGTGGTAATGATCAGTTCATCTCCTGCTAATTAACTTGAGCAGGTAGTGAAGTGATTGAAATCTTGAAGTTATTTCTAATCCCTTAGGGATTCCCTATCACTCGCCCCCCCCCCCCCCACCCTCACTCTCTCCCTAACACAAGCACACAACGCACATATATATCGACACGCCCCATCAACCACTCAACCGCATGACACACACCCTACCACTCACACACTCCACTCAGATCACACCCACGCCTCTCTCTCTCTCTCTCTCTGAAGTTATTTTCAATCGATGAAATAGCGCTCCATTCTTTGATTCACTCTGTCACTCTCTATTTTAGTCATTCTGTCTCTCGATCTAACCTACAACCTACCAACCCTGATACCTTCAAATCAGAACTTAAAACCAATCTTTTCCAGCAACTCTATATATGTGAATGATTTGTGACATATTTGTGACACATTTTCTGCAGATAAATGGCCCTATATAAATGATGTTCATCATCTAGCTCTCCATCTCTTTGATTCTCACCCCTGTCGCTGTCCCCAACCGCCCCCATCCCCCTCTCTCTCTTAACTGGGAGAAGAAGCTGTTAAGGAAGTGAAATACAAATCATAGGTGCTTGTAAATAAGTGGTGCACCCACCAAGCATTTAGTTCTGTGATAACTTCTTGACCTACATGTAACATGTCGTAAGAGACGTTTTTAGATAGGAGAATACGGTCAAGGCAACGGAAAAGAGACATTCGAGGTTGAATGAAGTCATATGGCGGAATTTCAAGAATGAAGTTGTGGCTGAGGAGGAGGAAGACGAGGATGGACGGGGAAAGAGGAGGGAGGGAGGAAGAGGGAGGAAGAGGGAGGAAGAGGGAGGAAGAGGGAGTTCGAGGAAGAGAAGAGGGAGGAGGTGAATTGGAGGGGAGATGGAGGAAGAGGAAGATGGGCGGGGACAAAGGAGGGAGGGAGGAAAGGGAGTTCGAGGAGGAGAAGGATGGGAGGGGGGGAGATGGAGGAAGAGGAAGATGGACGGGAAAGAGGAGGGTGGGAGGAAAAGGGAGATCGAGGAGAAGGATGGGAGGAAGGAAGGTGGAGGAAGAGGATGGATGGGAAAAGAGGAGAAGGTCCCGGAGGAGGAGGAGGAAGATCGAGGAGGAGGAGGTGGAGGAGGAGGGGTTGAGGAAGAGTGGGATGGGCAAGAGGGTGGAAGGAGAGCTAGAGGAGAGTAGAAGAGAGATAAGGATGAGGAGAAGGAGGGCGGAAGAGGACTACCCTGAATAAGTAAAATCGAGTAACATGTGATCCGACAGGCATTTAACTGGAACGATGAAGATCACCAATACAATGGAATGTAAACAGGCAAAAGCAAATTGAGACGGCAGAAAGGCAATACAAGATGATGTCTGCCTAAATACATGACAGCTGATATTTAACACAATGAAGAACATTAATCATTCGTAGAGGGCTTGCCAGAAAAATGACGACGAAGAGGAATGGAGATGTACACTGCACATCAAAGCATGATCCTGATAAAACCAGAATACAGCCCGCCTGCTGTTAAAGAAACCTACCAATCACACGTGAGGAAAACATGCAACGCATCGCATATTAAAGCAGACTTATAATATAGATAACAATGAAATTACAACAAATAAAAACACGTGCCAATGAATTAATCGAACTGAGCCCGGTTTCATCAAAATTGTTATGAATAACATGCCACGGATTTATGATAATTCACATGATCACAAGTCACAACCAATCAGATGAAGGGATTTCAGTAGCTTATATCAGTTGTCGTAACTTGTTATTGATAACAAGTTTTATGAAACAGGGTCCTGATTCTTTTGTAGATTCTATCATTGATAAGACAAGACAGTACAGAAGGAAATGTGGAAATAAATGTTAGAAACGAAGAAGTTTAGCTGAGTTCAGACAAAATGTTCTAATGGCAAGTGTCAGGGAGAAAAAAATGGAAAGAACAAAAGACAAAAGGACAGTACTAGAAAAAAAATGGGAAATGGGATATAAGAGGCACAAGGAGATGGCTAAAATAACGAAATGAAGAGTGGACATTGTTGAAATGGAGGAAACATGAAGAAAATGTGACCAAACGCTTCTCTGTACCGTATTCAAAAATTATAAATTTCACTTTTAAAACACTTATTTGTTTATTAAAATTAATATCAAGCACCAAGTAAATACAGTCTGACCCACTTCAACCCCCCCCCCCTTAAAAAAATGTTTGTTTGTGTTTCTTCAAAGTTTAGTTTTGTTTGAAATCAAACAGTAGCTTTGAACAGACATACAGTTTTTCGTCTGCACCAATCAGAGAAGACCATAAGAGTAAACGGAGAGCAAAAAAAGCAAACAATTATTATAACCTGGTATCAAGGCTGTTGCAGCCAATAAGAACTCTTGACTTTATCACTCCAAGCTTTATTCCCGTATTTTCCATTTATATTGTCCCATTTCTGCTGTTTATTCATTCTTGAGTTCAATTTTAAACAGCGCTGCTGCTGCTGTTGTGATTGTAATTGCCACAAAAATGGGCATAATTATACATGATACATGTGATATAGGTAATAATAATAATATTGACTGGCTCTACTTTCGGGGAATATCGAAAACATTGCCCTTAAAAGAACCATATTGCCCTTGTCTTCGACTCGGGGCAAGATGATTCTGTTATGGGCAATATATTCTGATATCCCCCTCAAGGTCAGCCAATATTTTATAAATATTTGTAGTTACTGCCTTTTGCTTATCATAGGAGTTTTTTATCTAATATTTATTTCTTAATTGGTATTACATGTATTATTTTCAATACTACAAAGACTTGCAAAACGATAACTAAAAGCAAATATTGTAGAACTCTGACTCAGAGATCCATAACAGCTTTGACCTGTCATTAATCTAAAACTAAGAAAAACTATCCACTAGAATTATTTCACTGTTCTTCAAAGTAAGAATTCTTCCAAAGAATGTGTAACCAAACATAAGAAAGCATACATGTAAGGGATCCTCCGAACCTTCTTTTCTTCCTCTCAATACAATGGTGAAACCTATCCAACACTTAATTTTTTTTTTCAGAGGCCATTGATTTCACTAATGACCAGACGACATTATGACATTGTGGACCATCATCCATACTCCCAAATTTGAACTATACCCCAGTCACACCAACGGTTGGTGTGACTGGGGTATAGTTCAAATTTGGTCAAAGTTCGGTCTGTTGTCGGTCTGGTTGGCAACCAGACCGACAACAGACCGAACAAATTATTACATTGCCACCAATGGCCAAGAAATGGTCAGTTTGGAGTCCGTGTGGTGGTGTGACTGTGGTATAAGTAACCACATAGTCTACAGACTTGATTTACAGAGTACCTACATGTACTATCAGTCCTTTCTGGGAACGACTGACAATTTACCAGCTCAATACTTATGGGTCATTCCATGTGGTTGGGGCAAAAATTATGACAATGTCCATGTACATGTAACACTGGTATGAGATCTTCTATTACACATGGAAGATGAAATCATCTGTTGAAGATTTGTATGCAATGAATATGTATAGTGGTGCCCAGTCAGGATCATTGCTGTTTCAGTTGGTACTCTTTCAAAGCTTTGCTTAAAATGCATAAGTTCTTTTTTTACCACCGTTACATGGACATCACATTTATATACATGTAACAATACATACAATTTTGGTCTGCCATATTGATTCACCATTAAGCTAGAGTATTTCTCAACATAAATGGCTATACTTTTTACGCTGAACTCCATTTTAGCAAACATTGTTATACATGTAGTTCCTTACTTCTGGTAGGTAACAAGAATAGCCCCAAACTCATGGAATGACCCTTATCTAATAATAAGGCAATAAGTCAATCACATACTAGTCAATGCAAATCTGTCCTGTGATATCAAGCAAGTGTCTTCCTAAAAAGTTCAGAGTGTTACACTTAATATAACTTAATTGTCACCATTTAATAGTATTGTATACATTTATAAATAAGCCCCTAGCCCCCAACCAATATTATTTTCCCTTACTGTTCTTCCTCAAACCCCACTCTAAGATCATAGTACACGTAGCATTCTCCATCTTCTTTAATAATCCTTTCACATTTCAACCCCTAATTTAAGCTTGCTATCTAAATCTTACCCCAATGAAACTCTAAGGAACAAATTTCAGCTGTGATTCGAGCAGCAATGCTGAGTGCTGAGCTAGGCTCTGTGAAATAGGCCAAGAAGATACATGACCGGTATACAAAGAATTCTTTATTGACATACATGTATTAACATAATAAAGATAAATCTTGATGTGTCAAGGGATGGTTTCCTTTAGTGTTTTATCATTACATGTCTATTAAGCTTGCTTAAACAGCGGAGCTGCCAACCTCTGGCCAAGCTTTTCCGTACACACCAAGCTGAAAAACCGTATTTTGGGGATGAAATCCGTAATTTTCTGCAAGTCCCCAAATACCAAATTTTAAAACTACAACTGCCACCAAAATTGTATAAGTTAGATCTAAAAATGTCATAAAATTACTCTTTATGACACCCCAATAATTATCAATGGGAATAATATAATTATCTAGATCTAGAAACATAAAAAACCAGCTAAAAACTCACGTTCCCTATTCATCCTTTCGATTCCACTACGGAGCAGCTCCACATACTGCCGCCTTACACCAAGCAGCAGCCGCGCCGTGCCGCCCGCAGGCTAGGCTGGCCGGCTGCCTAACGTCTTGGTGTGTAAGAGCAGCCGCACCGCTAGCGCTTGAGCTCATAGCTTGAGCTAGAAGTACGTTCGCAGTCTCCTTTCTGTATGCAGTTTAGGTACGTACACAGCGAAAATAATACAATATGAGTGTGAAAGTATGAGTGATAACAAATACATGTGCGCAACGTATAATACGAATAGTGCATAATCAGATTTCTTCAAATCCGTAATTTTTGGGCGACATTCCGTACTGCCTAACGATGGTTAATTTCCGTACCAATTACGGAAAATCCGTACTAGTTAGCAGCTGTGAAACAGCGTTCCAAAAAAATTTGAGAAACAAATTCCATGACTTTCGGTTTCCATGACCCATTTTCACCTTTTTCCATGGCCAGATTACTACAATTTTGGTATGTGTTGCAGCATCCAAGCAGTGATATATATTATTTCATGTCTGTGATGGAAGGCTGCCACAGTCACACACGGCCCACACCCACGATCAATTTCCATGACTTGGGGAGATATTTTTTTTATTTCCCATGACTTTCCAGGCTTTTCCATGACCGTAGAAACCCTGTTAAAGCTACGTTCTCCTTCCTCCATTTTGTTGTCGCTCTGCATGAGTGATCCAGGGTTACTCCTGTTCACATAAATCTAATTAATCTCCAAAAGTTTTATGGCTTTAAATCATTTCACACTGTTTCTCTCAACTTACAGCTTTGTCTTCCGTTTGAAGAGGCCAAGCATGACTAGTCCACAGACACTCCTTCGATATCAAAATCTGATGGTGCCATATTTTGTTTTGTTTTCACATTGTGGGTCACAGTTCCAATGTTTTAGACTATCCTCTCAGATGACATCATGTGGGAGCTATTTCTCCAATTTCCTTTATCAATGGCTGTTTCAGTTGACAGCTATATCTTCCATCTGTAGTTTTGTTGTGGCACTCCGTGACTTGGCTGTTGTAACTCGAGACGGTGAGGGCGCGGAAGGGAGAGATTCTCTCATGGTGAAGGTGAACTCATAAGGATCTTGCTTACTCGTCTTGAACTGTAATCTCTCCTCTGATAAAAGAGTAGGATAAAAAAATATGAACTTTAGAATGAGCAGACCTCAAAACCCACAACAACAAAATTATTGAAAGTGGCCATTTCGCAACAAGAGGCCATTTCGCAACAAGAGGCTTGCGTAAATTGCAAAATTCAATGTTGCGATTCTCTTATTTTGGGGCATTAAACAGCAGTAAATCTGAACATCTGAACTTTCATGGATACTAAAATAAATACTAAAATTTGGGGTTTCTACAGTACATACAGGTAAAATCATAACATGTCCTTCATTAATTTGCTTTGCATGAAACCATAATCTATACATGCATGTAAACCCTTGTAAAAAAAGTATCATAGTACCTATGGTAATTTGACAATAATTTGACCAAATTAACATATCATGCAGAGTACTAGATCAAATTACCATGATTTGATGGTAATTCGGTCAAATTACCATGGATACTATGGTACTTTTCTACAAGGGAAGCTTTTAATTTTAATGAAAGAGTCAATGTCATAGCAAGAGACTTGCGAAAATCGCAACAAAAAAATTGATGTTGTATTTCCTTCATTTTGGCATGAAACTTTCATGAATCTGGACCACCCCCAGTGTCATTCACGCTAGAATTTCTTATACAAAGTTCTGTGAATCATATCTTTTGTCAAATTTACTTTGGATGAAACTATATAATCGTATACATTTAGGGCAATGTAAACTGAATGAATGTGCCACAGTAATTAGGTAAGTAGTACGATTTTATTGGTATATTCGATAGGAATAACTTCCTGTATATTTGAAACCCATAGTGTAAAGATTTGAGATGGATGACAAATTCATGCAAACTGTAATTTAAATGCTGATCTGCTCATTGAAACTATTTTCACCTCTGTTTTGTGTACGAGACAGACACAAAGTTACAACCTGTACAACTCTAGAATTGACGGTATCTTACTCTTTAGATACAGTAACTGACAAATAGATATTATGGATGTCTGGAAGAATATATGAATGGACATGCATCTTGCCAGTACAGAAGCTACCATTTCCACTCTACACAAGATCAATGCTCATACTCTCTATGTCCCTTTGGAACATACACCAGTACTTCACACACTGAAGTAGTCAGAAGAGTTCATTTATCTTTCAAATATCAACAACAAACTAGGAGAGCTCTAGGGTCCTGGTCTTGGGCTAACAGGTGTCTAGTCTACAGAGCCAGGGGCAGGGTCTAAACTCACCGATATAGGTCTCTGATCCTGCAGAGGTGGCTATCTCCTGCCAGGACTTCTGGTAGCTGAAGAAAGAGAAAAAAATGAGAAATGATAATGAGGCATATTCATTTACCACAGCACACATACACAAAATTTCATCACCATCAATGAATAGTCATAATTTAACCGAACTCCAAATCATAGACATTAAAATTGCTGGAAGGAAATGTAGAACACACTAATTCTAAAGGTCAGTGCAATTAAGCTCCACCCCTTTTGCAACATTTCATGTTTCCTAAAGTAGCTGGTATTGGAGGTACAACTGTATGTCAGCTACTAGTTCTATTGTCTTTGGACATGATCATGAGAAGTTCTGCATAAACAATTGTTATTTACACTCCAGCATTATACAGCTCTATGGGACTTCAGAGAGTTAGACATGCAAGTTCAGGAATTCAGTCAAAGTCCACTTTGAATTTGTACACTATGTTTTTGTTTGGGGTGATGTATTCTTTTTACTTCTTTATGTATAAACCTGCCTTGAACTCACATAGGTACATTTACATTATATTATATGCAATAAAATTTAAACTTTTGTTGAATAAGTTTCTGTCATGTAAAGAAATTATTAAAACAACAACTGTCGTTGGGAGAAAGTACTGTAAATGTGGATTATTTCGCGGTGTGGAAATTTTTCGCGCTTTTTGCACAGCATGAATTTTGCACGACAATAAAAACACTCAAATATTTTTGTGTATGTATTCTTTTGCCCATGAGCCTAGAGCATCGGCGAAATTAAAAACGGGAAATTCCCCATACTTGGCCGGGCACGAAAAATTAATCGCATGAAAATTTCCAATTTTCTAGTATATCCACTTACTCATCAAAGTTCAAGCCACTGGTCCACTGTAGGAGCTCATCGACCTCCCAGTCGTCCACGGCCTCAGAGCCCCTGTTCTCAAACTGAGCTATGATACCATCTGTGGCATCTTCCACAAGATCGTTGAGACCCTCATCCTCAGCATGAGCTTGGAGCATGCCCTCTTTGTACCTGCAGGTCAGAGATCAGGAGGTCAAAAGTCTGCATAAACGGGGGATTTGTAAATGGAATACCGGTACCAAGGTGCTAAATGTAAACCTGTCTTTCAGGTTGGTCACTGGTTTTAAACAAGGAAATTTCTTTTCTTGCTACATGTAGCACTTAATTACTGAATCACGGACAGTTGTGCCAAAGGTCTGACTTTGCCAAGATTCAAAGTTATTTGGGTCATTCACCACCAGTAATGTGCAACATTCCATATCTTTATTTCATTATTCAGATGACCATTTAAAACCTCTTTCAGGATGGTTTCATAGTTTCAAATTAAAAACAGATTAAAGGGAGCGACAAGTCGTAATCTATGGGCGCTTTTACAGTTGGCTGCTCCTTTCTCTGGATCAAAGTTCAAAGTGACTTCAATTTATCGTGCGCAGCTAATAAAAGTTCGCACATTGACCCAAATTTGAGTAAACAAGATCGCGCTTTCTTTATTCCAGTATTTGAATCTCATTGGTCGGTTGCGTATGGAGGGATTCGTGTTCAATAACATTCCTTCGGTAGCGCACAACTGGACCTGATTGTATCTGAATTTCCCCGAGTCAGGTCAACTGGTCAGGCCCATGGATTACGACTTGCCACTCCCTTTAATCACATCATGTTTAATCTTGAGCGATGACTGCAAAATGAATCACCAACTACAAGGTGAACGCAGGAGCTATACCACAGCTACAGCCACCAGGACAGGCAACTAACCATTTGTCACGTGACCTTTCTTTGACCAATCAGGTTGCAAGATTCTACATAGATTATTACACATTCTACTACTTACATTTTTTTCATCCATTCCAGTTTCTTCCTCCTTTTCTTCTTCTCAACGTCTTCTTTCCTCTGTAGCTTGGAGTGGTGAAACTCTTGCTTCGTCTTAGAACTCTCCCATGTGACTGGGTCCTGGTCTGCTCTCAGCATCAACTGTGCACAATAACAACAACAAAGCACTGCTCTCAGCATCAACTGTGCACAATAACAACAACAAAGCACTGCTCTCAGCATCAACTGTGCACAATAACAACAACAAAGCACTGCTCTCAGCATCAACTGTGCACAATAACAACAACAAAGCACTGCTCTCAGCATCAACTGTGCACAATAACAACAACAAAGCACTGCTTTCATATTCAGTTGTTTGTATATACTGAGCAACACAGATTAACTGAGATTACATATTTCTTCTGCTCTCAGCATCAACTGTGCACAATAACAACAACAAAGCACTGCTTTCATATTCAGTTGTTTGTATTGAGCAACACAGATTAACTAAGATTACATATTTCTTCTGCTCTCAGCATCAACTGTGCACAATAACAACAAAGCACTGCTTTCATATTCAGTTGTTTATATTGAGCAACACAGATTAGCTAAGATTACATATTTCTTTAACAGGTATATTATCATGTATATCAAATATTTCTAGAATGATACAGAGGAAAATCAAAATAATGGATTCTGTAAGAATATTATAACAAGTATTCAAATATTTGCAGGTGTACCACTTCACTGGGTTTTAGGTTTTAACCCTATTTCTAATGAGATAAGGAATGGCTTTTTAGTGTGCATAAAGAGAAACTTTAGCAATTAAGAAACCTTCCCAAATTTCAAGAGCAGTTGAGATTACTGCAAGTTTCATGAAGTAAAATGATTTAAATACAACATGTACAAGATTGAGTTTTGCAAATCTTGACAATTTCTTGACACATAAAATGGTCGGAATGAGAAATTCACAAAAGCATCTGATTTGTAGTCTCCATTTAACATGTTACCAAACAATATATAATAAATATCAACACCGACAACATTGACTTTACAACAGAATACTGACCCTGTCGGAAACCAGCCTCCATCCATTATTCTCTTCTCTCTGGTACCATCCTGTCTTATCAACGACCTCACCCTGGAGGGTTGGACTCTCCCCCTGCTCCCTTCGGTTGTGAACATCCCTGGCAGCAAACCGTTTAGTATTGGCCTTGGTGTAATCCTTGGGGCTGTTGGCACACATGTCGATGATGGTCCGATGAGTGAAGATCTTGTAGTAGATGTTGGGTGGAAATTTAGCCTGTACAGGACAAAGAAGAAATTATTATCATCTCCATCGAATGTTTGTATTACCACTCGCAGGAATGTTTCCTAATCAATTCTTATGCCAAAGATATAGCCACACTGGGGTATCTTGCATGCCTGTACATATAAAATATGTCTGTTACTGCCATGTCTGCTGAGTTTCCTTTTTTCTACTTTATGTAGTAGAGAGTGAATCAACTAGGTTAAAATTGCAAATTTTAACTTTAATTCTTATTACAAGAATGTTACTCTGTATCCTCTCGGATTGAAACGCACAGTTTGATCGTGTACACCGTATGTATTTGATATTTAATTCTGACATTATTAAACATTCTTCCAAATGCAAATATAATACAGCATTAAATGTTATTATAACCAAATTTCCAACTCACCCCGGCGAGCCTAAACTTGACGTGTATCCCAGCTGCAGCATCCAGCATACTGGCCTCCTTGGGATTGATGCAGCGCAGCATCATAGCTGGGTTACCACGGCAACGGAAGTTGATGAGGTCCCGGTAGTAGCTGTACACCTGCACATCCTGTAATACGGACAGATAGGGAGTGATGATGGATGGATTGCAAGGGAAGGTAACATATTTATCACTTTTCTATTGTGTAGGTGACAAGACATATGCATATTTTCATGAATATGATATGTATTATATTTTTGCATAAATCATTCATAGAGGCTTATCATTTATAGAGGCTTGGTATACTCATCAAAGAAAATTATGTTTTGAAGGTAATGTTCAGTTTTGGTAAGCCCTCAAAAACTTGGCTATTATAGCTAATATGCCCAGTAATCCTCAAATTGGCAAGAATCCTACCTAGGATTTAAAAAAAAAATTAGGATTTGTTTGGAGCGGAGGTATAAAGCAGCTTGATAGTAATAGATCTAGTGCAGCAAGATCATTCGCTGTCAATTGCTCGTGGTCTAGTGTGGTAAAGGCGTCTGGTCAGACTGTCGGAGTATTCTCTTTCTACACTGCACTCGGATCTAAGGTCCCAGGTTTTTTTCAGTTATGAATCGATAACGATAGCGTTTATTCCGTTATAAATAACCAAATTTCAACAATGAAAACCAAGAAACTTGACTAATTATTCACTTGTTCAGGCGGATTTAATGGCGGCTGGGCATGATAATGAGTTTGGCCAAAAACTTTTTGTAAGATTTATTAGATTTTTGTTGATAAATAACAAGATACTACCAATACAAAGATGATGTGAAGATTTCACATCCTAAAGTGGCATACTAAAGAAATGAGAGGCAAAAAATAATGTAGGTCCGAGTTGGGTTCCGAGTGAGCCCTTATCTTGGCGAGCACGTACAAGTGCGTTGAGTAGTCTACTCACTTTTAGTCACTTTTATGCCTATTGAGTGTAATTAAACTTGCAATATCTTTTTATCGAGGTAATATTTGAAGCCCATATTTTAAATATAGTATAACGACATGGAACCTCTAACACACAAAGCAAAACATTTTGGGGGGATTGGTACCCTTTAAAATAAAAGCTGCAAAAAAATGTGGCCAAAGCACACGACAGGGCAGTGCATCTTATGATAACTTACAATATGCCTCCTCCAGGCTTGCTGAATGATAGCTGCTGCCTCATTGGCCAGCAACGTCTCTGTCCTCGTCTTCTTGGCTTGCACTGACCTCCTAGCCCTCCTCCTGGACTCTACCTTGATAGACGGAGGTGGCGTCCTGGGCGTGTGCTCTCCGCCCATGACCACACCCGTCTCTGGTGAGAGGACGATGGAGACGGATTTGGTGATGGAGGAGGCACTCTTGATGGGCGTGACGGTGGCCATGCTGCCCGCGACGCCTCGGAGCTGACGTTGGGTATGGACCTTGTGCCACCAGCTCTGGATGAAGTGGGCGCAGAACTCTTCAAATCTATTACAGAATCGGAGAGGATGGGTTATATAAGGCTTAGCTCTCACAAGGCGTCATTTGCCGAGGAAAAGCCTGTGTCAGTGCCTGGCACATTATTTTGTGCATCATTAAAGAGTGATATTGTTAAAATGATTGCAAAATGAACAGTGCAACACATACTTTTAATGATTGCATACATGTATAGGCTAATTGCCTAATGTGAGTCAAACGTAAGAGGATTATAATGAATGACTAAAGACCCATGCCTATCAATAAGTGAACATGTGAAAAAGCAGTATTGTCCGTCTTACAAGATGAATCAAAGAACTTATATGTTATCATTTCAAATTTTATATGCTGCTAACTTGCTAAGATAGAAGGGCAAATGAAAGCTACTAACTTCACGATCTTCCCTTCTTCAGAAATACACATTTCTTGATACTTAGGTATTCATTCTTTCTTTTATATTTTCTTTACGAGGGGTATGGGGAAGGCATTTTCAAGTTCTCTAATCCCAGATCTGAACAAACAATTTTTCTATAGCCCTTTGAAAGTATACCAGCTGGTGAAAGAACCTAGTCTAGATTTCAGTTTCATTAGCATCAAGGCTTGAACACTTGTGAATATGGCAATTAAGATGTCTATAATCATTTCTTCAAATGAGGTTTGTACTCTTAAAAAAAGTTTGATGTGGAATGTTTATCTAACTTACGGGATGCGCTCCTCTCCTCTTTCCCCTGCTTTCTGACAGCAGTTCTTATAATACTCTTGCAACTTTGACTCTCGTTCACCAGACTATGTGACAAAGACAACAAGATCAAGAAATACAGACAATGCGCTACATCAGAAAATTTGGAATATTAATAACAATTTATAGCAGGTTTTGTACAATGCTCATGTTCATCCTATGCGACACTGCTAGCTAGCGCTCCAGTATTACTACTCTGGCTTCATCATAGCTACATGTACTATATCATGGCGCTCTAGCATTCAGAGAATCTATTCCTGCCAGGTATACCCATTTACAACTTTGATCGCCTGGCCTGGGTTAAGTGTCACAAATGTACATTAATATGTCTTGCCAAAGGACCCTGATCCTTAAGATCCGATAAATCAAAATTCTTGATTGAAAGTCTAGTGAATGAATGAGTCCCTTGAAGTGGTTTGTAAAACTTGAAGTAAATGAAAAGAAACGTGATTTACTTTCAGAGGTCTGCATCAACACCCTATACATCTTTCTGTTATTTGTGATTCTTCATAATATACATGGTATAGCTTTAACCCTAATAGAGCCGGGTTATTTAGACCCATCTCACAGCCGGGGGGGGGGGGGGGGGGGGGCTGATTCCGCCCCCCCCTAAGATCTCGGCCGTCCAACGCGCATTCGCAACGAAAATCGGCACACACGTCGCCGACCACGTAATCTACAAAACTGTATCGTCAATTTCTCTGAAAAATGTCACAACTAATTAATTATGCTAATTTATGCATAAAATTAATGGTTTGCTCTAATTAATTAAATATAGCCCAAAAACTGCTAATTTTTTGTATAGAGACTCTTTGTCAGATTCTGATCAAATAAACCAAAAAAAAAATTCGGTAAAATCCTTTTTTTCTTATGTATTTTATTGTTTTTTTAATTTCTTATGTATTTCTTTGTTTTTCGACTTTTTGTTTTTTAATTGTTTTTTCGATGGAATTCGTCGGCGACACTATTTTAATCATAAACAACATAAAATTAATTGTTTTTAAACAGTAAAAGTAAAAATAATGAAACATTTATGAATTTTAGCTGGAAACACAATTTGCATTGGATTTGTACACAAAATCACGTTTTTGAGCAATTTTGGGTCTGACATGCACTTACGAAATGTTGCGTAACTCCGGAACCGCACGCGCGGACATCACAAATTTGGTCTCAAAAGTTGCGCAAGACTTGAAAGAAAAAAGTAGTGAAGCGGCGTGGTGACTGCTTTTCGCGATGCGAACATATTACGCGAAACGTCGAGGGGGGGGGGCGGAATCCGCCCCCCCGGTCCTATTAGGGTTAAACTACATTACTTGTACATTTCCAAAGATTCCTACAAAATAAGAGATCATGTTTATGTATGCTCACATCAAAAACACTTTTTGCTGTGTGTCTAACACATTTCCACAACTGGTAAAACTTTACTTTCAATGTAAGAATGTGCATCACTCAAAAAATAGAAAAATAGAGTGAGATTACAAAAATAAAAACTTCGTTTTTTTTATATGTTTGTATTGTTTTTAAAGTGTATGTTATTATTGATTTATCTTGAGTCCAAGCTGTAATGATATTTTCTTTACCTGTTTGAAGGTGCCGACCGAACGCTGATAAGAGGAAGACTGCGTGGTTAGCGAGGCTAACAATCTACTATAGGCACTCGATACTGGCCTGTTTTGCTCTACACTGGCATGGGCATTCAGGACCTCAAACAGACGACATCTAGAGGAGGGAGTAAAATATATACATTAGTAAATTAGCATGAAATATTTCATTGCATCCAAGGTGACTGTTCCAAATGAAGATCAGTGTGAGAGGGTCTTGCTTACTTTTAGGTTAATCTAAAAGTAAGGTCACCAAGAAGAAGCCGGCAACACACCCACCTGCTGCCGAAATGATTACTCACCTTTTACTCAAATGTGAATAAAAGCACACCCTGAGTTGAATGGTATTTCCAAACGGCTATAAATTAGTAACACCGGCATGAATAGTACGTCAACATACACATGCATGGAAGAAATTAGGAAGGCAGGTTGATTGAAGATGACCTCAACAAGGATATATTTGATTATATTCATAGTTAAGGAGACGGTTGTAATACATTGCAGAGTTTCATGCAAAGCATCTAGAGGAAGAGGAAGAGGAACATGTGGACAATGGAATTCTGTTAACATGAAAGCATTTTCCCAGTGCTCATAGAAAATAATGGTATGTACAGCATGCAGTGTGCAAGACGACAGAATGAGTGCTACCTGCTATAAAACCCTCTCCAAATCCTCTGAAGCTCGATGGCAGCCGCACTCTGCCTCTCACCCTCTTCTGCATCTCCATCATCGAGAATGAGGGCCCTCCGGACTGACTTGGGGGCGGCGGCCAGGTGTTGGTCTGCTGGTGGTGAAGGGTCATCTGGGTGTGCCATCGGTCAAGGGTTAGTCATGAAGTGTGCGATAGAACAGGGATTGTGATGTGGTGCAGGAATGGAATAGGAAAAGAGTGACAATAAGAGCAAATTAAAAGAAGAGAGAGAAAAAAATCACATGTAGCATATTTTAGAAGATGAGTATAGATAGAACAACTGACACCAGAATAAGAAAAGGAGAAGTTGGTATTGACTTTAACTTTCTGTTAAAAGCAGGATGATGTGAAATTTGGGGTAGCTTTGCAAGCAATGTGTAAGGCTCATCGGTTTGAAATGATACAGGTATCAGCTTACAGACATGAGGTATCCACACATTTAAAATGACACGCAGGGAAAAGGAATTGGTTACATGCAAATAGTAAAATCTTGTAAGTGCTTACATGAACACATCACAAGGATGGATTTCAACTAGTATGTACTACAGTCAAACCTGCTTTAGCGACCACCTGTCTATAAAGACCACAATTTTTGTTTCTCTTGAAGATCATTTTTAATTGAAACATGTATTAAAGGAACCTGTCCATAAAGACCACCTGCTCATAAAGACCGCTTTTCCTGTCTCCCTTGAGTGGTCTTTATAGACAGGTTCACTGTAACTGAAATCAACCGTAAATCTGTATAATTGTACGGATTACGTGAAAACACAATCTCTGTATGTTAGGCCTATATTTTCATAGCCTTTAATATTCCACATTTACATTTCACTTCATTTTACATCTTTTTCTGACATCGGGGGTCAATTAAAGGCCTAAAGGTACTGGTGGGTGTTTTAGTCAATAGCAATGGTTAGTCTTGTACATGTATGCTTACCTTTGAATTTGACCACGCTCAGTAGCTTTGCTGCTTCTTTCCAGGACAGCATCATTTCTTTGAATAAATAACCTGTACATCGAAGGAATAAATTCAGGTTTTAAACAAATTATAGATTTATGGTTGTATGTAGTAGATGACAATAGATCTCTACATAGAATTTGAAACATAAAAGATCAATTTCACTAGCTGTAAGAAAAGAATCTAGCATAATCATAGGAACTTTAACCCCTTCCATGCCACCAGACTTTTGAGCAATATCAAAAATGCATTTTCAAGAGTTATATATTAACTTTCAAAGAGTTTTTTTCTCGAGCAAGCTGGGCAAAGTTATATTGCATAAGAATAAACAATATACTGATGGCACAGGTTTAAGTATGAGGAAGAATTTTCAAACCATTCTGAGCTTAAACAAAATGTTCAACACTCAAAATTTGGGGCTGGATTTGCCACCCACGGCATGGTAGGGGTTAAAATAAGCAATAGCTTCTTCATTTGTTACACCACATGCAGTCATCATATTGGCATTACATGTAGATCTACAATACCGTATAGTCCTCTGACAAGCTAATTGTGGCATTCGTGAAAAAACCAGTCACCACTACTAAAACATCATTATCATCATCAACAACAATCAAAAATCAACATCATAATCATATCAACATCATCATGGTTTAGTAGTACCATTATCATCATCATCATCAATCTGTTGGACCCTACACTGATCAACTCAAATTAAAAAATCTGAGGCGGTATTCTGAAAGCTCAGTTAGCGCTCAATTGACATTATGAACTGGTATTCTGAAAGCTCAATTAAGTGCCCATTTCTACATGTTCTAGCTCGCAGGAGGTGCGCTGCGCGTGTGCTACGATGCACGCTTATGTTGTGCGCGCAGAAGTTAAAAGACGAGCTAAAAGAGTTTGGGTATTCTGAAAACTCTGTGACTGTGTTAATAGCAGTCTATTACCTTCGAAAAGATAAAAGACCCAATAGACTCTAGCTGGTATCTCAAGTCCTTAAAGGAGTTACTCGGAGATGTACAAACAAATCAAAAGGCAATAAATTTGGTATCAACAGAAAGGGGAAGATGCCCTAAAACAATCCATCAACATTCGAAATCCATAGGTTTACATGTACATAAATTAATATTATTCTGTTTCAAATGTATGCCAAAATATTTGCATATTTTCGCCCCGTGAGCAGTTTCTTTTTCAACCTTGGAAATGTGACGTAATACTCGGGACACACTTGCTTGCTTCTAGCTAGCTCACGATCACGTCAATATAGCGCGCGCACATAAGTTCGAGGTAAGCTACTGATTTCTTCCAATCTTTGAAAATCTTGTTGACAAAATGTCTGATTTTGGCCGTGATTCAGATGTTAGAACCTGGAATCACACCGTCATTCCATCAACCACTGGGTGAATCACTGCAGCAGCCACACACACATATACGATTCATACAGCTACAGTACAGTCAAGTCCTATACCGTAAGCTAGCTGTCCTGAGAATGACGTCATTTTTCTAGTGCAAGAATTCTCGCTTTCGAGGCTCATCTGAGACCCTGTCAGGGGTCTTGAAAAAAAGTCCTGATAATCCTTTTGAACAAGCTTACATCTCTAAAATTTAATTTCATCGTATTCTTTGGGGGATTAGCTTTCCAAAAATGTATAATTTGTCCTATTTCTTATTTTATGGGACATTTCTCCGGTTATCTGCTTTAATGACGTACAGCACTCGTTTATTGTATTTTTCATGTAAACAGTTGCCCGTTCAATAATCACAAGGATGATACATGTAGATCTCAACTATGTTTGATTAAATGAGAATTACAGTTTACACTGTATATGTACCTTATCAATTTTTATACAAACTTAAGTTTACTTAGTTTAAGTTTAAGGAACAGTCTCAGATCAGTGTTCATTTTCAACGTTTTGTGGATGTTAGAAATCGAGAAAGTCACATTATCGCAAGGGCCAACGCCTTCTCTTCTGATGTAATTTTAAGTAACCTTCTTCTTCTTTCTTTTCTTCAGGTCAGGTACAGTCCGCTGCTGTCGTATTATCGTACCAACGTTACAGCTGCTGCCGGTGCACGTAGCGGTTAACTTTGTAAAGTCTGTTACTAGGGCCTAGGCTAGGCCTACACATTTTTATTTTTGCTACATGAAGTTAAAGCGCAAAGTCGAAGACCTCTATATCCAATTTTCTTTGTATTGTTACAGCACATTTGATCTGTGGAAATGGACTATAAAGAGGATGAGCATAATTTGATGATGGAGGACTTCTGCAGTTCCTCCCTCCCTCTGACCACCCTATCAATATCCTGCAGACATTGTGCGGCTTTTGTCCCGGAGCTCCGGCGACAAGTTTTGTCATATGCTCTCGACGACAAGCCTTATTCGGCGTCCGTTGTCAAGTCCGTAACCACGGCTGTAAACACATGCAGAAACAACTAAAGCAATCTTCTTTTAGAAGGAAAAACACATGAAATGATATCTAAAACATAATATACGTATTTCATAAAGAATGAATGGATAGGAACTTGTAAATGTATTTAAAAATTATATTTACCAAGGAGGTCCACAACTATTTTTGATCTGGGCTCCAGCAGCTGCATGTAATTCGCTAGCTCGGTAGTAGGGAGTCGCCCTCTAGCGTCCGTTTCTGCTGCAGCTGGAGGACATCACGAACTTACAAAACAAATATTTTCTCTCATACTTTGTATACCCACTACTTTTCCTAATTTCAAGCTTACAAGAATATAAACGACTGTCACTGTATTTTAGATAATCACAAAACAATTCAAAGTTCATCATTTTAAGTGCCCCTTTTTATCTATGAAAAGTGCTCCTTTCCATAGCTGATAAGTGCCCCCTTTTTCGCATAGTGCCCTTTTTTCTTTCTAATAAGTGCCCTTTTACCTTTTGATAAAAGTGCCCCCTTTAACCTCAGACATTACTGCCCCTTATGAAATCTAATAATTGCCCTTTATTCGTGTAATTAGTGCCCATTTTCCGTTCTAATAGTGCAATTTCGCCTTTTGATAAGTGCTTTTTTTACCTCTGATAAATGCCTCTTTTTAAGTGCCCCTTTTACTTCTTATCAGTGCCCTCAAGTTTTTCTTTCTAATAGTATTATTTCCCCTTTTGGTAAGTGACCCTTTTGTCTTCTGATAAGTGCCCTACCATATACCTATACATAAAATTATTTAATATATTGTACCTATATACTCCGTTGTCGCTTACAAACTGCGCCTTAAAGTCCACAAAAAAGCCAGATAGGCCTACCTAGTTTCAAATAATCAGAGAAACTTCATAATAATAGATTCCCCTACTGATATCAGCACAATGAAAGGCAGAGGAGCAGGGGGAAGGAGGGGCACAATTCCCTAAGTTAAACAAGAATGAGCAGTGCCCCTAAATCATAACAGGAAGGATGACAATTTTTTTCTAAAATTGTTCCAAAGCTCGCTCGCTACGCTCGCCCGCAGTTACCATTGTCTTCTTATCATATTAGGAAAATCGCTGCTATTCAAAATATCTTCAACATTTTGCTCGCTCGCTTCGAATAATCAGACCATTACACTCAACTGCAAAGTAGTTTTTTAAATCTAGAACCATGTTAAGACATAAACAATAATGTGTCGAAAATGATCCTCTCTAGTGTATTAATCAGAATGTAGCGGTATGCTAATGTCTCAAAGTAGCATTTTCCGCCTTCTTGTCACCCTTTGTAGGTGCCCTTTTCCCCAAAAAAGTGCCCCCACTTTGAAAGACGCTTCGCCGCTCCCCCCTGACTTAAACTTAGTTAATCTGTACTCGCATATAAAATCACATAAAAATGGGAAGAAATGCCAGTGCAAGTGCGAGAGTAAATAATGTTGAAGTAGTTTGATTTGATTTGTATACCAAATATAACATACATGATACTGACATGAGAAAATAATATTGGAAGGATCGCCCTGCTCAGCTGTGCCATTGCAGCACTGTTGCTCTACCGAGGGGTCCAGTTGATATATAAAACAAACGAGAGAAAATAATATATCACAAATTTAATCATTACATATTGGTATAACAGTATGCCCCCACCCACCCAAAGCAAACCCCAGCACCCCCACCCAGATAGACATGTGTTTGAATGGACTTATACCGAGTATAATTCTACCTGCTCTATTTGGTAACTTTTACAATTATTGATTGCTGTATCTTTTATTACAAGAATCGTATATACTACATCAGCATAATCAAAGAAAGGAAGAATAATAGATTGATAATCAATTTTAAGCTAGGATTACGAAGACGAGCATTCCAAAAAAAAATTTTGCAGTGGCGGATCCAGGCAGGGGAGCCAAGGACGCACCCCCTTTAATTTTTCTGTTTTGTGATTTTTATTATTTTTTTTTACTCTTCGGATCACCTTAAATATAGCTCCCTTCCCATTGACGCCCTCCCCCCCCCCCCCATTTCAAATTTCTGGATCCGCCACTGTGTTGGGCATTTACGGTGGCTGATTTCATAAAAGTGCACTAACTTTAGTCAAAGTTTAAAGATAAAGTTTAGTTCTGGTCATATCTACGTTTACAAGCAATTGTAAGCGTTTGATCATGTCTACATTAAGGAATTGGTGTATAATGTGAGAGGTTTTGGAATCATCAAAATGATAAGAAACTGACCCACTGATGATCTCGCTGAAAAGCAGATGCGCTGCACACAGAAATAGATATAGGACTGCACACACATGTGGCATGAATATTCGGCCCGAACACTTTGAGGGTTTAAATGCGAACATTTGTTAAAGCTAAGTCACTTTGCTCCCTCGTATAACCAATTTCGCATGCTTCGCGTGCTCACAACCGCCCCTAAAATTAAAGCATGGCTAACGCGCTTGATATTAGGCCAATATCCCTTTTAAATGTTGACTACAAAATTCTTTCAAAAATTCTCTCAACAGGAGTGAAAGAAGTTTTGGATGAAATAGTTGTACCAGACCAAGTAGGTTATATGGAAAATAGAAATATAGGTGAAGCCATATGATTAATAAATATGATATTTCATACCTCGAATAACAATTTTCCTGGCTTTTAGTTGCCATTTATTTTGAAAAAGCCTTTGATTCTGTTTCACATGTATTTTTACAAAACGTGTTATAATTAAATTCGTTTGGTTTTGGCCCGTCCTTTCGTAAAGGGATTGATATCATGTATGTACTAACACTAGCTGTGTTTTAAATATTACAGGATATTCTACTGGGTATTTCAAGGTCGATGGCGGGGGGGGGGGGGGGGGGGTAAGACAAGGAGATCCATTATCTCCCTACTTATTTATTCTTTGCATTGAAACCCTTGCTCACGCAATTCGAAATGAAGATTTGTTTGGTCTTATTAATAGGTTTGCAATTTGGAGGCACAGTGGTGAAACAAGTACTTTCTGTGGATGATATCACTCTTTCTATTAAAAAATCTTGAGTCAATGAAGCGATTGGAAGTAATATTCTGCAAGAGTATCTGGACTTAAAATGAACCCCCCCCCCAAAAAAAAGGGGGGGGGGGGAGGAGATATTGTTATGTTACTAGGTTCTAGTCAGAAAAACACATGTTTCCCTTTTGGAAAGGAAGTACCATTTATAGAAGTACTTATGTGGGTAAAGAAACCATCACGTGGGGACCAGCAAATGAAATGGAAACAATATTTTGATTATTGTACTCGGCATATAGGAGGGAAATTCATTTTCTTCTGTAATTATGAAATAAGACAGCTCAAACTATCTTTACCGCCATTTTATGTGGAATTATATTAGAGACATGGTTACAAGTGGGAGATTTATATAAGACATAATTATCTATGGCAATTATAAAGATAATGAAGTTTTTTCTAAAAACAAATAATTATATATGTTTTCAAGTTTTTCCATTCCATCATGTGGATTTGATATCAAAGGCATAGTCAGATTGGAATATATGTGGATAAAGATGTTGAACTGAAAACAGATGCATATTTTTTCGCAGATAAAATTGTCCCCTTAAGTTAAATTGTTTCGAAGAGATTATATACAACTATTCTCAACAGTAAATGATTTGTCTATTATATAGAGACATTGAAAACATTTTCCTTAGACCATGCAAGGAAATGTACTTTATAGTAAGCTTAGACAATTTCAATTCAAAATATTACATATTTAGACGAATCATGAGTTATATCGGTTCGGACTGGCTCCAGGTAGTGCTCATTTTGCAAAAAGGAAGAAGAAACATAATCATCACGTATTTCACGAATGTGAACATGTTCAGTTGATATGGGAAATCATGGGTAATGTGCTGAACTTGCCGATTTTAAATTGTAAAAGTTTATTGAATCATGTAATATTATTAATAAAATATTTAATATTTCAATTCAGGAAGAGATATATATATATACCGCCTATACGCATGGGCGCAAATTGCAAGGGGGGATGGGGGAACATGTCCCCCACTTTTTCTTTTGCTTGTCAGAAAATTTTGGAGGAAAACTAGACCCCAAATATGTGATATTTTTAAAAATTATTATTTAGTTGCCGTTTTTTTTTTTGGGGGGGGGGGCACCGCCCCTGCGCCTGTGGTACGGTGCTCCTTGATCTGCAAAAGGCTCTTGATACAGTTCATGACGTCTTATTGAAAAAGTTACAAATAATGGGTTTTTATATTATATAGGGCAAGTTTAGGTTCAGATCCTACTTGTCTAATCGCCACCAATATAGTGGCAGTTCATGATGTATGTTAACAGTTCAAAACTACTGCCGATAACATGCGGTGTTCCTCAGGGAAGTATTTAGGTCCAATTCTATCTACAAGTTTCATCAATGATATGTATTTTTGTGTAAAAGATTGTATTATTATAAAAGATTATTCTATTATTGTACGCTGATGACAGCGTCTACTATAGGCCTACTCTATTCAAATCCTAATCCAAAATTTCTTGAGGAAAATCTCAGTAAATAGCTGTCTACATGTGTCGATTGGATGACTGATAATAAGCTTTCTTTACACTTGGGTAAAACAGAAAGCATTTTGTTTCGTTCTAAACGTAACTTTAAAAAGTCACTTGAATTCAATGTGACACACAATAATGAAGTAATCCAGAGAAAAGAATCTGTGAAGTATTTAGGCATCGAGTTGGCTAGCGAAGTTTCATGTTCTTCTTAACCATAAAAAGCATATTTTCGTTTGAAAATGTTGTACAGATATCAAAGGTTATGAATTTGAAAGCTAGACGCAGGGGCGGATACAGGATTTTCACAACAAGAAATAGCTAGTATTGGAAATATGTTTTATTATATTGGTGTATAAAACATTGGAATTCCTTTTCTAATAATATAACGAAACAAAAGAAAACTTTACTCATTTTAACAGGAAATTAAGGGAATACCTCATGATCACTTCAGGAGTGAGAAGAGTAGCGAAGTGACTGAAATAGGCTAAATACAGACCACTTTTCTTTTCTCTGCCAGGTGGATTCATATTTTCTAATTTTGTTTATATTTTATTTTATTGTTTTAGAAAATATATTAATCTCAATTTTTTTCCTTTTCTTAATCTGTAAATAATATAAATTTTGTATGCTTGAGAAGTAAGCTAGACCCCACTGGAAATAAGCTCTCGAGCTTTCGTGGGTTATCCTGCTCAAGCTTACTCAATTTTTATCTGTTTTTATCTGACTATTAGCGAATAAGAATCAATCAATCAATCAATCAATCAGTCCGTCATGTTCATACCAGGGAGATGGGAGTTTTCCATCTCCCTGTTCGTATACTGTCTGTTTTGGTCAATGCAAACACGCCCTCTCTCATTTTTGTACACACTAGCTCCATCGCATCATATTATGCATGCATGCAGTCTGTCTTGTGTGTAGAAAAGCCTACGCAGCGCAGCCGCAGCTCTCTAGCCGGTATCACGGAAGCTACATGTAGTCGCAGTGGCCAGTGCAGTGCATGCAGTGTTTCCCCAGGAGTGCCCCGCTAGAATTGCCTACGTGTCCGCTCGTGTGCGTGAAAATCAGTCGAGCAGCAGCAAATCAATTTCCTATTTCATTTGGATTGCCACCGGAAGGATCATCATGGCGGCTCTGCACTGGCTAGATCTGCTCGAAAAGGAATTCGATAAGGCTTTTGTAGATCTGGATTTGGTGCTTGGAGAGATAGATCCAGAACAGTGTGATCTGACTTATGAAGGAAGAGCCAAAATGACAGCGCTGAGTTCGGCCTTTGCTCAACTCTGCCACAAAGCTCAGACTATTTTCCAGAATAACGCGAAATTGGAGGTGTGTGTCAGCGTTTAATTGTTTGTGATTGTTGTACTAGTCTGATTTTGAGAGATTTTAACATTGTAGTCTGATTTAGAATGAAGATGAAACATATATTGAAATGATTTAATAAACGTTGATTGATGATAAATCATAAACATGATTAAAATCACTCCCGGGTACATTTCTGTAAAATAGTTGGTATTTTCTGTCGCATGTACTAAAGGTATGGGGGGGAAAATAAGATAAATATTTTAAATACTTGCTTTCAAATTCAGCCCTTAAAAATCTCACTCCTACCTCAAATGGCCGTTAGGAAGAACTTTTGATATTTTCAGCAAAATCCAAAGTCAAAATCTTGTCCAAAACCGGAGAAATCCCCGCCGATTTGTTTCGCGATCGCGTGTTGTTTACAAACTGCCGATGTCTTAGACTAAAATCGGCCAATATAATTTTTGTCCACGAAGAAACTCGGGATCGCAAGCGCACATCGATCTTTACGATCGCGCACACAGAAAATCGGAACTTTTCCGTGTACGCCATAGGGACCGAATTTTTGAGGACAAAACTCTTTTGGGGAGATGTCAGCGCCCGCGGCGACCAGGAAATGTACACAATGACTCCGATAGCTCGTTTCGCGAGAATCAACAGTAAATTGCGGATTTCATTTTTGTAAATATCTTTTCCAACATTGGTGAGTTGAATTTATTGTATTTCTTGGATATTTTGGGGTCGGTTTTTGAAAATTAAATGCCGATTTTGAGTGAATATTGGTGACTTTTGTGCAGTGGTGTTTTAAAAAGATGAGGTGTATGACTGCCTACATTATACACACGAAGTATAGGAATGTACCTATGAGTGATTAAACTGGCATAGCCTAGGCCTAAATGGTAAATTTTAATTAACTTACTCACTGATTTAGGCCTAGTCTTAAGATGTAAACTAAGAGTTAAGACTTAAGTTAATTCTTAACTTTCAAGTCTTAAAGTTAAAGGGATACTCATCCGCAGATTGTGGACGTTTTATCATTGTTTATGCCGTGAGAGGGCACCGTGATCGTTACCTGATCATGCCGTTGCCCCGGGGGGTGGAAACTTTCAACAAATTGCATGGTCGCCGCTCAACATGCACGTTGCTTTGAGCTCGAGCTCTCGTGTGAGATTCGGTTGGCTTTGTGCAGTCCAAAATGTAATCCTGGCAGTTCAACGGATGCGTTTGACTCACAAACTTTGTTTACGAGTGAATGGGGTTTACGCAATCCTGGCTTTCCCCACGCATGCCACGGCCGCCTGGTGGTGTATCCCTTTAAAGTCTGCATGTAATTTATTTTCTTATTTTTCTTATGTATCAATATGTAGGCACACATTCTAAATATGAGAGCAGACCTGTGCGACTCCAAAGCAAGTAAAGTAATTATGGAGAAAGAATTACACAATCAGCTCCTTCAGCTCCATGCGGTCCAGCTCCAGCTCCATTCTAACATGGGCCAGAATGTCGACTCGGAGGCAATCAAGAAGAAACTGGTACGTATGTGGAGGGGTTCAGCAAATGAAATGCCAGTTCACTTTACATTTTGGCTCCTAATATTGCAGTGAAACCTGTCTATAAAGACTGCATGCTCAAGGGAGATTAAAAAAAAAGGTCTTTATGAATATAAGCAGGTGGTCTTTATACTTTAATTCATGTTTAAATGAGAAACAGTTTTCAAGGGAAACAAAAAGTGTGGTCTTTATATGTATACAGGTGGTCGCTAAAGCATGTTTGATGGGGGGGGGGGGGGGGGGGGTCATCTGTCAGTTTATAGGGAGATTTCCTCTGAGACTTGAATAGTGAAGAGACAGGTACAATGTACTTGTAATGTAGGTACAGTAGTTTGGAAAGGAATTGGTACCAGTAACTTTGAATCGTTTGTCATGCAGTAAATAGAGTTAACAATGTTCAACAAACTTGTCAAAACTTGCTATGAATTACACTGAAAACTGTCGCCAATGTACTTGTACTATGAACATGACGGACAAAGAGAGTGGATAAAATGAACAACTCATTCTACAGTGGACCCTTCACAATGGTTCTGGGAGACAAAAGAACATCCCTTCTCTGCTATTCTTTAAAATAAGTAGTTAGTTAAATTGTGTTTTACAGTATTGATCTAATATTGAATTTCCTGTTTCCTTGATTGGCCTGAAGAAAATAGTATTCTCAGCTGTCTGTGCATATTATTTCAGCTATAAAACTGTGCATTGTAAATTATGTGTGACAGACGGCATTTTAGACTATCTTGCTTATTAAGACTCAACATCGCTTTTCTTGCATTCAGTCCTAGCTTGACTTTGACATGTGTCGACTAGTAATTTTAATAATAATAATAATAATAATGCATAAGATTTCTATAGCGCCATTATCCATTTTGATTAAATGCTCAAGGCAAACATAAAGAAAATCATACAAACAAGAAGAGAATGATAAACAAAAAAAAAAATGTATGGATCTCAAGACAATTTATTTACAAGTATTGTAGCATAATCCTTCCTCTAGTCATCACATACATGTATTGGATGGGAAGATGAGTCCTTGGCTACTTCTAGCAGTTTAGGCCGAGTAGGATGTAATGAGGAATATCGTGGGGTTTAGATTTTCTCTAAAAATATCTGTGTAACCAATGCTGGAGTTACGTACCTGTACATGTATGGTATCTTCCATAATTTAACTTCTAGAAGTCACAGAATGTTTTTAAAAGTCTGCTGCACACCCCATGACCTGACAAGGAATAGATTTTGAGAGAAATTGAAATAGGATTAGATATGCATTGTCGAACAAGCCAGTAATATAAAAATTGCAGGGTATCGTGAACTTTCCAGACAAGAAAATGAACATTTGGCTGCACAACAACTGTCCATTGACTGACCAGCAGCCAATTGGCAGCCTTGAAGTACTATGCATTTGCAATAGATGATTATTCATATGATTTCATGGTACTTCAGTTACATACAATTTACATTTACCAAATTTCATATTATACATGTACATGTAACTAAATAATCTGATCCTATTGTATTTAAAAAAAAAATCCAGTCATA
The DNA here is from genome assembly GCA_025617745.1 of Heliocidaris erythrogramma. Classification (NCBI taxonomy): domain Eukaryota; kingdom Metazoa; phylum Echinodermata; class Echinoidea; order Camarodonta; family Echinometridae; genus Heliocidaris; species Heliocidaris erythrogramma. Next base: position 42,996,601 of record CM046858.1, on the reverse strand, counting down.
CATGTAGTTGGTTCATAAGATGTGCGCTGGCCATAATGTGAACACAGATGATGAAAAATCGTATCCACAAGAAAATGACAAGGACCCTGTTCTCGTGACGAGATTGGAAAGTGGATCGTGTTATCGTGGAGCGCGCTGGGGAGGTCCACTGGCACGCTGCGGGTTCACACCTGTAGAGGGTAGCACGATCTATCGCGATCTATTGAGGTAACTCCTTGATCGTACCATGCTTTGCACAGTAAACTCATGGACCCCCCCCCCCCCCCCAGAGGTGGTCCGGTTTGGGATTGCTTTTTTTACTGTGGACCTCCGTGGATGGCGCTGAAACAACGCTGCCGCGATCTCACCATAGAGGTGGCGCGATCTAGCATGCGCTAGAGCACGGTATCCATTGTAATGAGAACGGGGTCCTAGTGACCCTGAATAGAAAAACCACCTGTCTATAAAGACCACATTTTTTGTTTTCCCTTGAAATGTGTTTCTCATTGAAACCTTACTAAAGGAGCCTGTACATGTACATATACATTAGCAATAAGAAAGTTATGAGTTAAAAGTTAAAAGTTGTAATCACGAAACATGTGGAAATTTAAAATTGTAAAGACTAACTGCCCTAAAACCTTTCAAGACAACTGACCACATTTTGTGGTTTGGCTTTATAACTTTTAATTCAGAGCTCTAAAAATATACCAGATGCATGAGTATAAAAAAACCAACAATTTCTGCACATACTATGTCCTTTTTTGTTGCACGACAATATTGCGTTTGATGCCAGGAATTTTAAAATCAGAATAAGCTTTAAAATCCTTAAATTGGCAACAAATTGAGAGGTTCAAAATAGTTGTTTTTCATCAAAATTGGCAATTTTTTCAACTAATCCACAAGATATCTAACCATACATTATTTTCAGACATTTATACACCTTATTAGGACCATGTAGCACTAAAAGAAAAATATTATTGTTGCCAATTTGAAGAACAAAATGTGGTCAATTTAGCCCTTAAATAATTCCTGTCCTGAAAGGGTTAAAGACAACCTTTTTGTCTTCCATGAGCAGTCTTTATACAGTGAAACCTGTCTATAAAGACCACTCAAGGGAGACAAGAAAAGCGGTCTTTATGAGCAGGTGGTCTTTATGTACATGTACAGGTTCCTTAAATACATGTTTCAATGAGAAACACTTTTCAAGGGATACAGAAATTATGGTCATTATAGACAGGTGGTCTTTCTATACAGGCGGTTGCTAAAGCAGGTTTGACTGTATACAGGTCTCACTGTGACTGTATTATGATCTGTATTTCCTATGATCATCCCATTTTTAGGAAGGTGAAATGGAGTCCTTCAAGGCTGACTCCTTCAAACAGGTCAGGCAGGAGGCAGAGCTGGAGGTGATGAGGAAGGAGAACGGAGAGCTCCGACAACATATCCTTGGGCTCCAGGGGGAGGTATATGGAGCCAGGCTAGCAGCCAAGTACCTGGACAAGGAGCTAGCCGGAAGGTGAGTCCAGTCTTTGTGCTAGATCTGTTTTCTTCACCTGTCAACATGTACGTGTATGTAGAGTGGGGATAGTGTAAAAGGACCAACTTATGCATCATTGGTTGAAACTATTTAGCAACCAACTCTTTGTTTTCTCTCTCAGCTCCTTAATCCTTTAATTATTAATAAATAGATGGTGCTTTCCAGGAGGGATATGGAGGGGGGGGGGGGGGGGGGGGCTTGTGTTTTCTTTAGTGCTAATTGGCATCCAGTGAAAAAGTACACTGGATCAATGAGTGATACAGCACTAAAAAGCTCCAAGAGAGCTCTGGAAAACTAGAAAAGAATGCTGGTTAGAGAATGATAAAATACATAGAAATCATATTGTGGGAATTTCCCTTTTACCAAATCAAGAAGGAATTATCGTAATGTGAAAAAAGAGAATTTAAATGAAGTTGGTATTTCTCTTTGTAATTGTAATGTGTTGGCTTGAAGTGTGGAGGAGTTTAACAAAGAAGAAAGAACATGGTTAAAAAAAAAATATGCTAATGGATGGTAGTAGTAACTAGAAACTAGTAAAGTCCTAAAATTATTTGTAACAAAGCAGTGTTTGTATTTTTTTCATAACTATAAATTAATTATGGATTTAAATAAGCAGTTTAATTGATTATTCATCAAATATATCAATTTTTAATTACTGATTTATAAAAAAAGTAAGGTTTAATTAAAACTTCATTGCTTTAAATTGCCAACCATGAAAGAAAGTGACTTCTCTAACATTTTTCAAGATTTTCTTGGGTAAATTGTGTAGAAAATGCTGCTACACATTATAGATACTGACATTGTTCTCTTGTTGCAAATTAAATGGCGCAAATTGTTACTATTTGAATTAAAGAGGACTCATGACATGTTGAAAATGTCACCAGACAGTGTCAATTTGCACGGGGAATTTGTGCTCAAAATAAGCCAGACAGATTAATTTGCTAAATTAGGCTCATATTTATTCAGTAAACAAACCTAAAGACTTTAAATGATTATGTGTTGAAATGCTTGTGTTTTTCATCACCATTTAATTGTGTGGTTAAAGTAACAACATCATAGATTTGGCATGAGTAGGCTTTATTTATTTCACACATTCACATCTTATCTTCTTTTGTATTGCAAAAAATCGTTTTTGTTATTATTCATTTTGTATTTTTCACAACATGCAAAAAAAAGGACAATAATTGGTGATATCTGACATTTGCTTGAGGCCTTCATGTACAATGTAGGCTTTAGGTTAGGTCAGTGGTTAGAGCGTGGAGCTGAAATAGTTCCAGGGTCAATGTCTGGGGAGCGTTTCATCAAGCATTTTGTCAGTGACCTTTACCGACAACTGTTATAAGCTACTGAAATCCTTGCAACTGATTGGCTGAGAGCAAATTTGTCAGTAAAAATCACTGACAAAACGCTTGATGAAACGCGCCCCAGATCTTTGCTTGATCTTTGGTAAAATGACTACTGGGGTGCGTTTCATCTTTTGTCAGTGATTTTTATCAACCAGTTTTCTCTCAGCCAATCAGATGCAAGGATTTCAGTAGCTTATAAGTTGTCGGTTAAAATCACTGACAAAACGCATGGTGAAACGCTCCCCAGTAGTCAGATTACCAAAGATCAACCAAAGACCTGGGGAGCATTTCATCAAGCGTTTTGTCGGTGATTTTTACCGACAAATTTGCTCTCTGCCAATCAGATGCAAGGATTTCAGTAGCTTATAACAGTTGTGGGTTAAAATCACTGACAAAACGCTTGATGAAACGCTGCCCAGTAGTCAGTTTACCAAAGATCAACCAAAGATCTGGGGAGCATTTCATCAAGCGTTTTGTCAGTGATTTTCACTGACAAACTTGCTCTCAGCCAATGAGATGCAAGGATTTCAGTAGCTTATAACAGTTGTCGGTTAGAATCACTGACAAAACGCTTGATGAAACGCTCCCCAGGTATTAGATACATTGGTCCCTGTACATGTAGCAAGGCAGTGGGAATAAGAGAAAATAGTATTCAACGGGTTCATTCATGAATTCCAAATTTTGAATCAATGTCTATTGCAGCACGAGATGAAAAAAAAACAGTGAAAAGAGAATGGAGGACCAGTGAAATGAATACACTGCACATACATGTACTAGTTTAAAAGATCTAGGAGTTTGTGAAAAGGGGGATAAAGGACATTGAACACTTTTGAGGAAATAAAAGGAATCATAATTAGAGAGCTCTCTAGATATACTGTACACATGTACATGTGCTGTACAGTTGGGTAAATAAGACCGCTTCTGTAATGTATACAAATTTATGCACTGATATTCTCTGAGCACCTAGTGACGAGCTATTCCATGAACCTGCTTTTTATTTAAATGAGCCTCAATGCTTGAAATCCAGTTTGCATACATTATTTGTTGCTATGTCCGGCAAGCCTCCGGCAAGCTTTCAGGTTGTCAAGAACAACCTTTGTTTGAAAGGTATGCATCAAAATTTGCATGTACATTACCGAAGTGGTCTATTGGAAACTAGATCGTAATCAAATAAACAATTTATCAGAGAAGGACACTAAAAAATGAAGTCCATTTTTTGGAGGATTCAGTTATCAGTAATACAGTCAAACCTGCTTTAGCGACCACCTGTATAGAAAGACCACCTGTCTATAAAGACCACAATTTTCGTTTCCCCTGAACAATGTTTCTCATTGAAATGTGTATTAAAGGAACCTGTCCATAAAGATCACCTGCTCATAAAGACCGCTTTTCTTGTCTCCCTTGAGTGGTCTTTATAGACAGGTTTCACTGTAGTGTGAAACCCTTCATAATGAGTAGGCCATCATGTAGTATGTACTGTATCATGACATGTAATTAGTGCATCAGTTGTACTAGATGTAATCAACAATTTATGCATTTGTCATCCCTGCCATTTAATGTAAAGCAGCCTTGAAGCCTTATTAAATTTATATGTAATCCACCGTACATTAGAGGCAGGACCTTACCAATACAGTATTTCACAATTTTCTACAAATTGGGTCTTCGGCACCTGTCACCTTCTCTCATGGTATAATGTAAACATTCTATTGATTGGTAAACGCCTGATATTGACCCAGCCTTCCCAAGGCAGTGACGTGTTTGCTAGTCTACCATTCCAGACTAAGGCTTTTCTAATTGATGATCATGTAAAGGGGCAATACTGTACAGTAAAGCCTACATACATGTACAGGATGCTTTCCAGTATGACTGCCATTCAGTTCAGGAACAATTTGCAAAAGCATTTGATATGAACTTTTAAAAATGTAATATCATATAGGTTATTGATTGAGATTCTGGATAATCATACAATACATAATAAAAATTTTAAGGTATACATGTAATTGCAAGCCTTGTTATGGAAGGAAAAGCCAACTTTACAATATCTTTAACATCAGTCTATTTCTATACAGACCACGTATGCATGCAGGTTTTAGGCAGACATTTATTAAAGCCTGTTATAAATTGAGTGAACTGGCCTTGTAGCATCATGCATAATGTATTTGTAAGAGGAACGATTTGGGAGGACCAAAGCATATGTTGGAAAGTGAAAGAAGTTATTGGGACTGTGACCTACACCTACTCTACGTCCACGATGCTTTATAGCAAGAACCCCAGGTAGATTTGGTACTTGTAAAGTGAAACCTGCTTGTGCAACCACCTGCATAGAAAGACCACATTTTGTTGTTTCCTGTGAACAGTGTTTTTCATTGAAACATGTAAGCTCACTTTATAGCTGCTCGTAATATTACGTAAAGACCACATGCTTACAAACTCCATATATATCCGGTCTCCCTTGAGCAGTGTACATACATGTATTTCAATGGACCAGACAAGAATACTGTGCACTTTTCAGTGAATTCATTTTGCAGAGATCTTTTATTTCTATATTATTATCACATGTAGTCATATTTTTTGAGATTCTAGAATCCAAGAAGACCTTTAATACTGGATGATTTGAGTGGTACTTTCCATGAGAAGCATTGTCAATATGTACCTTCAACAAGTACCCCCCAACGCTCTTTCCAGTCTCAAATTATTATGATTACCGGCAGGTGAAAGAGAATTGCTTTCAATTAGCTTTCTCAGCAGTGGACCGACCTCTCTTACTACTCTCTCTTCCACTCTCTCTTCCACTCTCTCTTCCGTTTACTCTCCTCAGGAGATTTAACCTTGCATGGATAAAAAAAACCCGACTCATTCTCATGGAAGTCTTGAAACTGAAATTAGATTTTTCTTTTAATCTAATTTTATTTTGTACAAATATGACTTATATATTGGATTTCTTCGTTAAACTTGTATATTTTATGGTAGCAGGCATTACAGCTGTAACAGGCATAGCAACTCCATGTTTTTAATTACGCCATTACTTTAACCCTTTCGAGACAATTTATCACATTTTCTGGTTTGGCTCAATAACTGTTGATTCAGAGCTCTAAAAAATATATCGGATACATGAGCAGAAAGAGCAGAAATATCTGCACACTCTGTCCATTTTTGTTGCATGACCATATTGCGTTTGATGCCAGGAATTTTAAAAAGGAGAATAGGCTTTACAGTATACAGGCTTTATAGTATAGACTGCTTACAAACTGACACTATAACACTCCAGTTGGCCTACTGATGGGTTGGATGCGGTTTGCAAATAAGGATCATGGCTTCTTCCAATTTCATTTGTTTTTACTGCATCCTACATACATGTACATGTAGATCGCCCTTGCGACAATAACGATCGACATGTCAGGTGTTTTTGACCCTTTATCTAAACCACATGCACAGAATTGTATTCATGTGTATGTAGCTGTTTGCTTACAATTGATTTTGCCTACATTAACCCATAGCAGTTCAGAGTTTTCTTATGGTCTAAATTAATCAGTTTTCCCTCCTCAAGTTGGCAATAATTATTATTTTGCACTCCTTCATAGTTTGCAAAAAATTTAAATGTAAATGAACCAGTATGAATGAAAATTGCAAAATTTAATAGAGAAACTGCCAATTTGTTCACAAAAATAGTGATTACATGCATATATTTTCCATCGCGTTGCCAAGTTAGAGAAAAAAATGATTAGTTACAATTAAATCGCTCTTATTCGTGAATGGCACAACGAACTGAAATGGAAATAGATTTTCAGTGATTTTTGCTCTTTCTGCTCATGTACATGTATAATGTGTAACTCATAGCATTCTGGATCAAAAGATATATTGCAAAAATGTCACTAAAAGGAAACACTGTACGGCTATGGGTTAAAGGTTAACATCTACTGTAGATCACATACAATGTACAGTGTACATGTATAGTAATCTATTTCAAAAGTGGATTAATATTTCATAGATCTACGTGTATTGGGGATGTGTTTGTTCAGTTTTAATTGTTGCAATGGATTGCCATAAAGTTTGTGTGAGGAATAGAGGATTGTCTGACATAGCAACACTATGTCATTCAAGCAGTGTGCTGTGCATGTAACATCCATGTGAATGATATGACAAAGTGTTGAATTGACAGCTGTGTGTGTACATATGTTTATTGTACCTACTGTTACACCCCCCCCCCCTTTCACCAACTCTGGGATCAGCCAGCTTTTCCCCAAAGGGATTGTACTGCTTCCTTCCTTCCAGATCTTTAGCCACACATTCTTGTGTTCTGTACATTCATAAATGTCAGCCATGAAAGATTAGGGTAATAAATATCTAGATGTTTAATTGACAACTTCATATTTTCCAACCTTCAAAGGATAATAAAGAATAGTACAAAATATTAAAAGATATGTTTACTGTACATGTACATTGCAAATACATGTATGTAGAATTTTTTTTCCAATATGAAGCAATATATCATTTGCTATATATAGTCATCATTACAGCATGTTGGGAAGTGGCTCACATTTAGGATGTTATTTATGCACAAACATCTTGTATTGAGACAGCTTCCTACCTGTATACACAAAGTGGATAAATATTTACAAGATGAACCCAAACAAAGTATCTTTTATTAAAGCTCAATGAAACCTGAAAATAGAAGTTCAGCCTCAAGATTTATTGCTCCATCTGTAGATTAAACCACACTTAATCTGCATTTTGTGATCTTAAAAAGACACAGCTACATGTACATGTACACGTAAATTACATTCAAGCAAATTATGTTCAAATATGTTTCTTCTCTCTTTTTTTTTGTTGCTAAATCAGAATAATAAAACATTTATAAGAAACCTATATTATCTACAAGCTCAGTTTGAGGTTTCTTTATATTACAAGTTAATTTTTTTTTTGTAATAGAATTTTTTTTGAATAATGTGATTCTTTTAAATAATGAGCATTCAGATTATAAGTTTTACGCCTTCAGGAATATTTATTTAAAATATAATGAAAATAATCCTTAATAGGTAACCATTTCATGTTTTCTTTTGATGGCAAGCAGCATTCCCTCCTTTGTCTACTTTTCCAGAGAGACTAACCTCTCAGCAAGAAAAACAGAGGATTTAAATAACTTAAATTACAAAAAACTGGTACCTCGGAGCAGTGAGCAATCTAGCTCGGAAAATATTTAAGATAGCTTTTGATCATGATATAAATATCTCTAGCAAAACACGATAAGGTGCCAAAGAATTGACCTGGAGCATTCTTACTTTACTAGAGAAAATCTGAAACAGCTCGCACAAACAACCTGTAATTTTGTTTAAAGTTATAGACAATTTAAAGATAAACAAAAATAAAAAAAGAACGCAATCTGCTAAGAGGCACCAGTTCAGTTTACATGTATTCCCAATGCTACTGTAATAAACATTAAATGTTCCTTGATTTCCCACATCACGCTAATGGGAAACCCGAGAACTTCAAAAACACAAGGGGTGAGAATCAAATTTGACCCGGAATTGGCGACTCTTGGGGGCGAAATGAGAGGTGTAAATGCAATATTCTGCCCCAACTCCATGACTTGAGGGGAAGATGAGAGTGTTAAAAATTGATTATGTATTTCTACCAGTATAAAAGGGTGTTTGTGTATAGTCTGAATTACAGTCCACTTTCTGCTCTGATATAAAATGTACAACTTATGCTCTGATGACAATAAACCAGAGTTCTAATTACCATTTGCGCGTATATAAAGGTCATTTGTACCGAGTACAATTATCCTTTACGATGTCATTTTGTACGCATCACAATGCACGCACTAATAGATTTTACTTATTTAAGCGCGTCCACCAACACAAATGCGCGTATGCGCACAAACGGGGGTCATTCCAGGGTCAATTGTACCATGAACTACAGATACATGTAATTACGAACTGGCTTTTGGCTTTGGGCTCTATTTTGTCAAAAATGGTAAGCATAAGGGTTGTAACTACATGTACATGTACATGTAGGTTTTAGGTTTGGGTTAGGGTAAGCTAAAGTCAAATGTTTAATCCAGGGGAGTGTTTCATCAAGTGTTTTGTCTGTGATTTTTACCGACAAACTTGCTCTCAGCCAATCAGATGCAAGGATTTCAGTAGCTTATAACAGTTGTCGGTAAAAATCACTGACAAAACACTTGATGAAACACTCCCCAGGGCTGAAGTTACAAATTCAGTTGCTACTGTAGTAGTATAGGACATTGACAGTGGAGCAGTTATTGAAAATTTCAACTTTTTCTGCAGTAAATGTTTACATGTACATGTCATGTGTGCAATACTGAGAATTCTGATCTGGTTGGAGACTTCACCAATACATTCTTCACGATGATAATAATAATAATAATAATAATATGTCTTGTTTACCCAGGGTAGCCTCATCAGTACTAAATACTGTTCTTCCTGAGGGCCCAGCCATGTCATTAATGACCTGCGATGTCATCGTGAAATTCATTAAAAAAAATAAATCATTTTGTTTCCTGACTTCATTGATTCTGTAAATTAATGAGTATCTAATTTAGTCATTAAAAAAGAAACAGGTTTACTTTTGGTACTCTACATGTAAGTAAAGCCATTTTAAATTTTGTCTACTTGCTAGAAAATATACATGTCGACTTTTTCACTTGTACTTTGCCTGTAAAGGTCAATGAACTCTAAAAAATACTCTCTTGAAATACGTATTTCGATCTGTATACATAGGGTACATGTACACATGGAAAATCATTATTTCATTTGAACGTCATGCCTTGATGAGAAGTTTGAGAAATTGAACTGGTGCACTCCAACTATAGTGCAATGCAGTTTTGTGTTACATTCACAGCCCCTCCTTTCAGGATGCTATCTGTCTGAAGGAGTCTGAAGCAAAAGGCCTGTGCTCATTAGCCCAAGTTTTTAAAATAGTGGATCGCATTGTCATTCTGATCTGAGGAAGTTAGCCCGATCACAACCAGCTCATGCAGATTTGCAGTGGAAATGCAAATAACTTGCTATTGCATGCTTGTGCTTGGATATTATTAGCTTGAGCTATTCTCCCGAGCATACATATATACTAGGGCTTGTTCGTGAAATGGCGTACTCTTTGGGCAATTACTTCACCGATGTGTTGAAGACACACTTGCGCTGTGAAATATCCTCTGAAGCTCAAGCTAATTCTGTAAGTGAGTGGGGATTTCTCAACTCGGGCTAATGACAACAGCCCTGGAACTTTAAACTGTAATTTTTTGTATCAAGAAGAGCAGTTTAGTGTAATATCTCAAGATCAGACTTTGTTCAGGCTAATGGAAATGCACCCACAGAGAGAGAGAGAGCGAGAGTGGAGCTCTCGACCTCCTTCACAGATTAGCGATTTGATAGATGCCCTACATACACCCTTTAGGAGAGAGAAGAGATGAATTATCTTTAATCTGGAAGGGTTGCAAGCCAGCCAGCGAGATCTGGGGCAGGATGACAGGGCAATAACATATAAATCAGTAGAACAAGGGTTCGTGTGCCACCGATATTGGCATTTGAGGAGTAATTTTCTTGTCAGGTCAGGTAGGAGGATGACGACGACTACGTGAGAAATTGGACAGGGATGTGGAGACTGGAACTGGTGTACTGTAGGGCATAGGAAATAGATATAGGATACGTGTATGTCTCTCCCTTCCTAGAAAGTAGAGGCAAGATGGAATGTAGGAATTAAGAAAGAAAGAAAGAGAGAGAGAGAGGGAGAGAGGAGGGAAGAGGGTGTGGGGGCGGGGTGATAAAGGGGGACAGAATACATGTATACACACTCGTCTCTGCTAGGAGGCAGGCTATGTACATTTTAGCCTAACAACAGACAAAGTGATGTACACATACATTAATAAAGAATGAAGATGGCAATAGCGAAGGGGCTGAGAGATAGCAAGACAGGGAGGGAAAGTTAGGCGGGGAGGGAGAGAGAAAGAGAGGGAGAGAAAAACAGATGCATTGTACGTTGCATAATGTATGTATATCAAACAGACAGACAGACAGAGAGTATAGGGTGGAGGATGGGGAAGAGTGGTAGAGTTAGAATTGGCGGGGGAACTATAGACTGAAAGTTTTCTTAATGAGAATATCCTTGTTATTATTTCTGCATGTTAGTTTACACACTCATCATGCATGAGTACATGTTCTGTATGTAAATTACATGTATGCATGCACAGTGCGGGATCTATAACGTGAAATACATTCACCCACTTGACAAGTGACACACAGAGGGAAAGCTGACAAAGTAGTCGGATTGTCTCGCCTTCTGAAAACAATATTTGACTTTCTTTTGTGGAGGAAAGCCTAGAAAAGCAAATGGAGTTCCGGGACAACATTTACATGTGGTATTTTTCATCTGTATACTCAAAATCTTAGTCTGGATTATCTTCGCATTCAGGATCAAGAGGTGTTTGTAAACCTTAATCGCAAAAAAAAAAGTGTGTGAACATAAACCAAGTTTGTGCTGATTTTTAGGGTAAATTACTTTCCCCGAAATACATGTATAACCTTCTTTAATTAATATTTTATTTGCTTGTCATTTTTTTTCTACTATTGCTGATGCACCGGACTTATGGAGGTGTTTTAAGGAGGGAGTGTTAAAGGCATGTGATGAAGTATGTGGGAAGAAGAAAGGGAGGAAAGATCAAGGAGATACGTGGTGGTGGAATGAGGAGGTGAAGGAAGCGATAGCAAAAAAGAAGGAAGCTTGCAAGGAGAAGAGTGAAGATGGGAGTGAGGCGAACAAAGCTAAGTACAAGAACATGAAGAATCGTGCAAAAAAGGTGGTTGCAAAGGCAATGAAGGAGGAGGCTGAGCAGGAGTTAAGAGAGCTAGGCGAGTAACCAAACAAGGTATTTAAGCTTGTGAAGTCAATGAAAAAAGATGGGAAAGATGTTGAAGGAGGAAGATGTATGAGAGGTAGTGACGGAAGATTGAATTTTAGTGAGAAAGATAGAGGGAAAGTCTGGAGAGAATTATGAATGTGGAGAAAGTGGAGGCAGACTTGGTGGAAGGGCCGGTTGAGCGAGTAAGTCGGGAGGAAGTGGTGAAGGCGTTGGGGGAAATGAAGGCAGGAAAGGCTACTGGACCCTCGGAGGTAAGTGTTGAAATGATGGTGGCGAGTGGAGAGACTGGGATTGATGTGATGATGGAGTTGTGTCAGGCTGTGCTGGATGTTAGAGGAATACCAGATGAGTGGGTGCAGAGTATTGTAGTTCCGATTTTTAAGGGAAAAGGGGATGCAATGAATTGTGGGGCATATAGGGGAGTGAAGTTATTAGAGCATGCAATGAAGATTGTAGAAAGAGTGCTGGAGAAGAGAATACGTAGTATGGTGACAGTGGACGAGATGCAGTTTGGCTTTATGCCAGGTAAAGGAACAATAGATGCAGTGTTCATTCTAAAGAGGTTGCAGGAGGAGTACCGAGATAAGGCAAAAAAGTTGTATATGTGTTGTGTTGATTTGGAGAAGGCATTTGACAGGGTCCCGAGGAAGGTAATGGAGTGGGCAATGAGGAAGAGAGGCATACTAGAGGTAATAGTAAGAGCAGTGATGAGTTTGTATGATGGAGCAAAGACAAGAGTTAGATTTGGGTTAGGGCTGTCTGAAGAGTTTGAGGTGAAAGTTGGTGTACACCAAGGATCGGTGCTATCACCACTGATCTTTGCAATTGTGGTTGATGTGGTTACGGAGAGTGCGAGAGAAGGTCTGATGACTGAGATGTTGTACGCGGATGACTTGGTTCTGTTGAGTGAGACGATGGAGGGATTGAGAGAGAAGTTCTGGAAATGGAAGGAAGCATTTGAAAGCAAGGGGCTGAAGGTGAACCTGGGAAAGACGAAGGTGGTAGTTAGCGGGGCAGAAGGTGAAATGTCTGCGAGTAAGATAGATCCATGTGGCATATGTGGGAAGAGGGTAATGGCAAATTCTGTGATGTGTGTGAAATGTAGGAAATGGATCCATGGAAGGTGTGCCAAAGTAAGGAGGGTGACCCCAAGGCTAGGGAGAGATTTTATGTGTAGTAAATGTAGGAAGTGTGCTGGAGGGTGTGTGGAACCTATGGAGAAGTTGTGTGATGAGGTCGAAACAGTGAGTAGCTTTTGTTATCTGGGGGATAGAGTGAACGCAGGTGGTGGTTGCGAGGCAGCTGTCACAGCAAGAACAAGATTTGGTTGGATCACGTTCAGGGAATGTGGAGAGCTGTTGAACTCAAAAAGGTTCTCGTTGAAGGTGAAGGGAATGGTCTATCGCAGCTGTGTAAGACCAGTGATGTTATATGGGAGTGAGACATGGTGTTTAAGTGGGAATGAGCTGGCGATCTTGACGAGGACTGAGAGAGCAATGGTGAGAGCAATGTGTGGAGTGAAACTAATGGATAGAAAAAGGAGCAAGGACCTGTTGGAGATGTTAGGACTGGAAGAATCAGTGGCTCAGATGGCAAAAGCAAATGGAGTGAGATGGGCATGTGCTGAGAAGGGAGGACGGGCACATTTTGAGAAAAGCTCTGGAGTTTGAAGTGAAGGGCCCGAGGAAGCGAGGACGACCGAGGAAAACATGGAGAAAACAGGTTGAGGAGGAGTGTAGTGGTGTTGGTCTGAGGAGGGAGGATGCCATCGATCGTGCGAGATGGAGGGCAGGTGTGAGAAAGATTGCTACAAAGTGAGGTAAATCCGGCCACCCCCGTCAACGGGGAATATACCCGGATCAAAACTGGATTGATGATGATGATGATGACGATGACACGTGCCCCTCCCCCCACCCCCAAGAATCCTTGACCCAACCCTGATTGAGATCAAGGCATTCCGATTATTAGTGGAATGGGTCATTAGGTTGGGTCATTATGAATGGTAACTAATGCCAATTCTCTTTACTTTGAAGCAATCAAATTGGCAATGCTTACCCCTTTCATACACAAAATATAACATTTGCCTAAAACACACTTTACTCCTGACATGTGCATCGGGTCATTGTAAAAAAAAAAAAAAATTGCAACCCATTTCACACAGACCACATTCACCTCAAGTGAGTTAAACCCAGGTTAAACCCTTCTAATTTTCACATGTTAACTGGGTGTATTTTCTAAGGATGATATTAACTCGCCGCACATTTGAAACCTTCCCAGGGCTCAACGCTCCCATCTCCCATTTGAACGAACGATGCAAAACACAAATTACATGAATAATAGATTATTAGTACGTCATTATCCCCTAGGCACTGTTTGGATTGAAGGCCCCTACGTAACATGATTATACTGGCTTGTTATGACAGCTTTGTTACGCCCTCATCATCCCCAGTCTGAACTTGCTTTCACACCTTAACAGATCTATATATTCTAAAAAGGAAACTAGCTTCACACCGTTACATCTGGACACAACAACAAAACCACGAAGGAGAAAAGAATTCTGGAGAGAAATTGTGTTGTTTTTCATTTGCATTTATGTAAAAAGAGGTCGGATCTTGCTTCTTTGCAGTCATCAGTGGTAATAAATTGGGAAAATTCTTAAATCAGTTGCGAAGATTACCACTGCCTAATTGTTAGGTACGGAGTTGAGATTGATGATATCAGGCTCAAGTTGAGTTTGATATTATATTTAACTCAAATAGAGACTGATTTAGAGTTCAATGCGAGTTATGTTGAGATAAAACTCAGCTCTTTACAGACATTCATGCCTATTCTCTTTTATCAAGATTCTTTTCAAAATTTTAACTGGTTACTAATTCTCTGAGCAGTCCACTTTTCTCCTGGAACATGAATGATTTATAGACTGGCCCATTTTACACTGGCCATGTACATGTACCACCTACAATTCAGATTATATGTAGGCCTGTAGTCCACTTGAAATGGGACACAAATTTCAAAGTGTACCAATCGCCTCAAAAAATAATTTAGGTACAGCTAGAATACATGATTGAAATCAACCTCTAAAAAACTTTACCTGGCATTCTGTAGGTTAATGGAATATAAAGTATGAAGAAAGTTGAGGATGATATATTAAGCAGAATTTGATCAGTGAAACACATACATGTACTGTATTCCAAGAATTGTGAAATGCATACTAACATTTTTTGCCATTTGGTGTGCTCTGTTGTAGCTAGTTCAGAATAAAAATGAGGCCTATACTGCAGAGCTCAAAAGAGTGAAAAGGGTCGTTCCCGTCTGTGACCCTGTTCTCATTACAAGGGATAGCGCGCTCTAGTGGGCGCGCTACATGTAGATCACGCTTCCTTTAAAGGGAGCGACAAGTCGCAATCTATGGGCGCTTTTACAGTTGGCTGCTCCTTTCTCTGGATCAAAGTTCAAAGCGACTTCAATTTATCGTGCGCAGCTAATAAAAGTTCGCACATTGACCCAAATTTAAGTAAACAAGATCGCGCGTTCTTTATTCCAGTATTTGAATCTCATTGGTCGGTTGCGTATGGAGGGATTCGAGTTAACGATCGAGCGAGGAATCCGGCAATAATATTCCTTTGGTAGCGCACGATTGGACCTGATTGTATCCGAATTTCCCCGAGTCAGGCCAACTGGTCAGGCCCATGGATTACGACTTGCCACTCCCTTTAAGGTGAGAACACGGCGACATCGTTTTGGTGCGATTCACGGAGGTCCATGGCGATCCCAAACCGGACCACTTTCCAATCTCGTAATGAGAACAGGGTCCAGGTCCCTCTTATTAAAGACACATATACTGTAGTCGTGGGTCTCCATTTGCAAATTTTTCAATGTTTGGCTATTTACCCAATAAAGGGTATTACAGTGAAAACTTACTATAACGAGGACCTTGGAACCCTGAAAATTATCAGGAATCTCCTTATTTATATCGGGGTAAAAATCCAAAAGAACATAAAGATTTGGGACCAGCAAATTTACCTTGTTACATGTATTATCAGAGCTCTTTATTCTGAGTTTCCACAGTATTAATCACTAAGAGTCGACTTTACGACTAACAGGTCTTGCATGTACATGTATGTAATGCAAGCACCCTCCAGTAAAATCAGAAGAACCTCCCCGTTAGGAAAAGTTATCGTCATAAATTCTGCATCTGAATGATGCACATATTCTGATCTCTCGCAGCAAGTTCTAGGTGGGACACAAGTTTCGCGGTACGCAAGATCTTTTTACACACATCAATAGACCTGTTTACTAAGTTATTCAAATTTTATGCATGCTTTTGAAACAAAGGTTGTTCTTGATAACCTGAAAGCTTGCCAGAGGCTTGACAGACATAGCAACAAGTAATGTATGCAAACTGGATTCCAAGTATTGTAGTTCATTCATTAATAACAGGTTAATGGAATACCTCGTTACTAGGTCCCCAGGAAAGAAACATCCATAAATTTGAATCACTTAGTAAACACGTCTATTGGCCATTCCACCAAGTCTGGTGTACATGCAAACAATGATGCAGTGCATGTGGCAACTGCAGAGAGTACATGTCTTTAATGTTGGATGGGCCAGCCACCATGCAGGTTTTACATAATGTATGGATTTTGAGGCACGTATGTACCAACCAGGCAGAAAGAAAGGAGATAGATGTGGTCTCATGTTGCAAAGCACATGCATGTAGGGGAGATTGTTGATGAACCTTAAATTGATCGGAATAGACAGATACAGGGGAGAAAATAGGAGGATCTTGGAGTAGCCGTGAGCTGCATTAAAGCCTCGTTCACACAGGACGAGGTAAACTGGAAAAATAATGCAAGAGGAAAATAAACACCATTGTAAAAAACATGAATCGGAGGTGAAAAAGAAATTAGTTGTGCACAACAAATGGCCCTTTATGTATTTATGTCTTTGTTAAGATGCAGAAATGTTTAACACGTTTACATGTACAATTGTTGGCCTAGTATATATGTAAATTGATGCAGTTGTCTTTTTAGGTGGTTTACTGCATTATGTATGAAAGAGGCTTTACATATATATATTTTATGCAGCTTTAATAGACCCGTTTACTAATTTTATGCATACTTCTTGAACAAAAGTTTCTCTTGATGACTAAAAAGCTTGCCAGAGGCTTGCCCGACATAGCAACATCTAATGTATGCAAAATGGATTCCATCCATAGAGATGCCATTATGCATATCAGGTGCACTATTAAATAGTTGGTAACTAAGGATTCTGAGAGAAACACGTATAACTTTAAATACATTAGTAAACAGGTCTATTGGCTAATGATGTGTTTGATTTAGAAATCAAATACAAAAACTCTGTACATATTGTAAATGCGTACATGCATATATGGATAGTAGGCCTTATGGATAGGATCAGAAACCTCAAGTTTTCTGGGTGTTTTCTTCTTAAAAGCTGCACCATATAGAGTAAAGAATACCAGAAAACCGGAACATGTGATTTGCATGAACATGCATGATTCTGTCGTGAATTTTGGGAGTGGTTCAGATTCCCCAATGTTTCATGCCGCAATTTATTCCACAAATTCTGACAGAACACTGAATTTTTTGTGATTCGCGAACATTTCCGTTCGTGAAAAAAAAAATGGCCCTCGTTTACAATCCACAAAAGTTTCATGTCAAAACAATTTCCGGTTCGACAGTATCATACATGTGCGCAGGGCACCTTCTAAATTTACTTTCCCCTTTTTGCAAATTTGTAGACTGCAGCCTCACTAGAGTAGACAAACCCATTCTTTCCATTTGTATTCATTAGGCTGTGAGATCCACATATCGTATTGCTGAGAGCCAGACGGGCGTTAACTCTTAGTAAAATGATATGAGTTACATGTACATGTAACAACTTTCTGGCTTTCAGCAGACGATATATTGTGTACAGTGTAGAAAGATGCGGTTGCTAGGGGTGATGAGGAATGCTAATGGGATCCTGTAAATTTAAGACGGAGGGAAACAAAGGGGGTAGGCACAGGCTTCTAGAGCAGAAAATTGTTTAAATAATAAGTGCTCGGTCCTAAAATTGAAAGAAATATGGCTTTGTGACATCAAGGGGGAAGGTTTGAGAGGACCAAGGCAATTTTGCAAGTTGCAAGAACTTTCTGCTGCAAGTTGAAAATACATGCATTGACATTAATACCGGTAGTCCAAATTGAGTGAAATATGGCCTTATATTAATCTCAAGAAGGAGGTTTGAGAGGACTAAAGCAATTTTAAAGGTAGGTAGTATGCATTAACAACCCTTAATGTTACTCTTGTCTGGGAACATTTTTCATTTGCTTTTTTCCCCCTGAAATACATGTACATGTATGAGTAAGTTTGCAGGCACAAACCCTAGTCAGTCGTAAAAGAGAGTCTGCGCTGTAAGACTAGCATAGGCCATGTACTGTAGCTGCTCCTGACACCTATATTAGAGAGCTTTCGCAAATCGCACTCAGAGACGAAGGCGATTACGATTTGAACGTATTTGCGCTCGACCATGGTACCGATTATTTTTCGTTTCGCACATCCAAGAACGAGCGGTTTGCATGATGTAATTGCTGAGGACACGCCCCGCATGATCGACCACGATGATGATGTCACCGACAAGAGCGCTGATTGGCTGCTCGGCTTCTTACCGCTGCTGAATTCACCAACGTGAAATTGGCCAAATCCCGTTGGCGATTGAAGTACGGACTCGGAACAACGAAATCGACGCGTGCACAGATCGATTTTCGTTTCAGATTACCACACTACAGTCCGTATGTTCCTGATGCGAAAGCTAACTATTGACACGACCAGAAGGTAGCTGAATTAGGCTTCTCTCAAGACACAATGATTTTCTGATAAAGTGCCAAATTAGGGCCTGTGCTTGCAGACTAGGGTATGAGCACTATAAAGGGTGCTATGCACTGGCAAGAACCCTGGTATTACATGTAGCCAATTGGGCATCAGTAACCAGCTACATGTCTATTAGGTTAGCTGTATTTTTTAGAGTGGACTTAAGAGCTTTTGGACAGCTGATTTATGTAGAGAGCCTTCTTCCAAAAAGGGCCAAAATAGAAAGTCCTATTAATTATTCTGTCATGTACAGAGCATTCTCAGGATCTTCCTTAAAGTGGCATTAAACTTGTAAACCTTGAACAGCGCCATCTTACAGTGACTGCTAAATTGAGATTATAATTTGAAAATTAATTGCATTTTATTTGGAATTTTAACAAACAGCTTATTTGGCTAATAGGCATATTTATATTTCAAACTATTATTTTTGACTTTGCAAATGTGGAAAATTGCCTACAGGTACACATTCTAAGCTAGAATAGGGCATGATGGGGAAATGATAGGCACAGACACTTTTCAAATCCTGTTAAACGATGGTGTCATTAGGGACTTCAGTTTACTGTCACTTTAAAACCCAAGGCAGATTTAGAGAGGGGTCAAGGGGGTCAGGACACTCAGATTTTTCCTTTTTTTGTTTTGCTTGTCAGAGATTTTTGTGTGTAAATCAACATCCTCAAAATCACTGTAAATGGTATTGACATTTGTTGATATTGTACATGTAAGTGAACATGTACATTCAAAATGGTTTCTAATCTACATGCACATGTATGCGTAATCTGGAAAAAAATCTTCTGAAATGCATGGAATGATTATTATTAAACAGCTTGCTATGGTACAGTGAAGTTCATATTTTCGCTCATTTGCTCCTTTTCCCCTTCAGATTAAAAATATGTTGCAGGGTTGTTTTTTCATGAGGTATTAAAAAACATGTAGACTCAAGGTCATCAATCATTGTCATTTTCATTTTCATTAAAAGACAGACTGCAATGTAAAATGGCATTGGATGAAATTGGAATGTGTCACTTTTTATAGAACTCAGTCATCTATTCAGTGGGTGTAATTAAATATTGCCGGGCAAATACATGTACCCCATCCCAGTGTTGTTGAAGTGGATGGGGTTTAAAGGGTACCGATTACCAAAATACATTTTGCTCTGTATGTCTAATAGAGGTTCCATGGAGTTATACTATATTCAAAATTTGGGCTTCAAATGTTACTGGTATAAAGAGATATTGCAAGTTTAATGACATTCTCTACAAGCGTAAAAGTGACTCATACTACTCGACGCACCCGTACCAAACTCGGAGTTTGGTTCACAGTGCGCACTTTCCTGTTATCCATTTCCTTTCTGAACTATAGAATGCCAGATGAAGTTCTCTGGGGAGCCGATCTTATACTTTCTAGCTGTACACAAATTATTTTTTCAGGTGATTAGTACACTTTAAAGGCCAACCCCCCCCCCCCCCCCCCACTCCCATTCATGGGGATGTAAAGGTACATGTAAATCTTTTAACTCATTTGTAAAAAATGGAAGTTGACTAGATGTAAAATTGAGAAGGTATTGGAAGGAGTGAAAGGAAGGGGGGGGGGGGGTGTTAGGAACCAGCTTCTCAAGCAAGAAAATGTATATCATTTGTACAAAGCAAAAGAAATATGGCTTTGCGACATCCTATCAAAGATAATAATAATATGCAAATTTATAAAGCACTTAATACAAATGTTTCGAAGCGCTATTTATACAGAATAAAAAGAAATTATTAAATCAGAATCAACTTCACATATATTACTGTACAGTACTAGAGATGAATGCATAGAATACAAAAATATACAACAGAAAGTATAAACTATAACGGAATTGTCCACTATCGTTGCTGAATTTGAAAAAGGTGCGTCTTGAGTTTTCTTCTGAAGGTGTAAGTGCTGGGTGCATCTTGAATATGTAAAGGGAGAGTGTTCCAGACAATGGGTGCACAAACTGAAAAGGCCCGGTTGCCATAGCGATTGTGAGTGCGAGGTCCAAGTGCAAGCTGGGGTCTCGTTGAAGATCTGAGATTGAGTGTTGCCAATTTGGCTGAGATTAATTCAGTTAAGTAGGAGGGAGCACAATGATGGATAATGTTGTAAGTGAGTAGTAGGATCTTGAATTGGATCTGTTGAGGGATTAAAAGCCAATTATTATGATAATTATAATTTTATTGGGCAAAGACAAATGAAGAAATCAGTTAATACAAAACAGCAGTAGAGTTAGAAGAGAGTCACATGGATGCCAGGAATAGAAAAGGATTAACTAAATAACTACTGTATAACTTGAAGGTCTTCTTTTCCAATCCATGTGACTTTACATAAATGAAATACGATAAAATGGTGAGATACAACATATACAGTGTGTAATGATTTACAGTAATTGTAATTAAGAGATTTAGAGACAATAATCATTAAGATTTAAAAAAAAAAAACGGAAGAAGAAAAATAATGTCACTTTGTATGCAGGACCAGAAAAAAAAAATTAGTGAATACATATACACATGTACATGTACAGTCAAACCTGCTTTAGCGACCACCCGTATAGAAAGACCACCTGTCTATAAAGACCACAATTTTCGTTTCCTTTGAAAAATGTTTCTCATTGAAACATGTATTAAAGGAACCTGTACATAAAGACCGCTTTTCTTTTGTCTCCCTTGAGTGGTCTTTATATACAGGTTTCGCTGTACATGTACTCTAATATATGTGATGAAAATAATATATTAAAAGAAAATAATTTTTTTTTTTGCTTGATATCATAGGATCCAACAGATTCAGCTGTTAGGTCGCGACCTCCGAGGCCCAGAGCATGATAAGCTATGGAATCAACTAGAAGCCGAGATCCACCTCCACAGACACAAGACGGTGATCAGGGCCTGCAGAGGGCGCCGTGCAACCAGGAGGCATGTACCGCAGCCAGAGGGTCATGTGAGTATGCGACACAGAGTTCAAGGGTCAAAGGAGAAGGGTGTTGGTAAATGACGCTTTGATTGCAGTGGATGGTAGACCTTTTCAGCATCAAAACTTTCCTAATTTCTTTACAGTTGACGAGTGCCTACATCTCACAAATGGCCCTGAATATTATGTACTAAGCAT
Source organism: Heliocidaris erythrogramma (assembly GCA_025617745.1). Lineage (NCBI taxonomy): Eukaryota > Metazoa > Echinodermata > Echinoidea > Camarodonta > Echinometridae > Heliocidaris > Heliocidaris erythrogramma. Next base: position 42,974,866 of record CM046858.1, on the reverse strand, counting down.
ATATGGATAAAATGATAATGATGATAATTACCGCAATATATCTTGTTCACCAAGGGTAGCCTTGTCAGCACTGTTCTCTCTGAGGACCCTGCCACTATGTAATTACTCTGGATAGGTTTCACTCCTTGAATTTCAAAGTATTCGCTCCCAAAGAGATTTAAATGCTCCATGAATACTTGAATAGTTCATTGTTTTCCCTTTTGTAAGGAATAATTCCTCCTGTGTATCGTGGAATAAACTACTTACATGAATACATGCATGCATTATTACCGTTCATGAGTACACTCTACGTATCCAATATTATTCTCAATGGATTTCATGGTTTATTACAAATGACCTTTACATGGGCAGACTAACTACATGTATGATTTAGCTGTATCTCATGGGGGCTTACCAGTAGCCCAATTTTTTCAAATTGAGAGACAAATATCCATGAATCTTCTGATGAATAGTGGTAAGGTTCACAAGACCTATGGTTATGGATTGATGGACCAGCTGACAACTAGGTACTTGTTAATAATAACAATAATAATATGAATCATAACGCGCACATATCCAAATATTTTTATTATAAAGGCGCGACAACAATGAATATGCAGGATACATAAAAATAGTAATTACTAGTATACTGAAATCTTAGATAAAAAGATATGTTTTCAGTTGTGTTTTGAATTGTTCTATGGAATCTAATTGTGTAAAAAAAGAACTTTGGTTATAGTTAATAATTAGGCAGTGTAGGATATTGACTGCTTTTTGCACATTATGTCAGAAAATAATTAAACAGTGTGATGTGAACTTATTCATAGTATTTGTTTTACAGGATGCAGCTATTAACAATCGAGGAGTTGGTGACATAAGGACTGTAACATTGGTGAAAGAACCTGAGGAAGGTCTTGGAATGTCTATAACAGTAAGTTGCTCTGGGGAGCATTTCATCAAGCGTTTTGTCAAGTGATTTTTACTGACAAATTTGCTCTCAGCCAATTAGATGCAAGGATTTCAGTAGCTTATAACAGTTTTTATAACAGTTGGTAAAAATCACTGACAAAACGCTTGATGAAACGCTCCCCTGATTCTGTCCCTTTCTTTTGAAGGGGGGGGGGGGGAGGCGGGGGAGGGGTAACAGAAGATTTCACGACTATGAAATATTGTTTGATTGTTGTTTTGCTACTTACATTACAGTGTACTCCCCATAAAACCCTGCTCCATTATTATGTGGTAAAAAAAAAGGAAATTTATGATTTAATCTCTATATCATGCAGATGAGTCAGTATAGGGGCCTCTATGTGCAGCTTTTTTTCTTTTTAACCCCTACAACATTGCTTCTTGTCATATATTTACTGATGAATGGGTAATTTTTTAGGGGATTAACCCACTCATGTGAACATGTGAACAATCTGATCAGAGTGTCTAGCAGTGTTGGGTACCTCGAGATCAATCTTGATCTTGAGACCAGTCTCGAGATCAGCATCAGTAACCTCGATCTTGTTCTTGATCTCGAAGGTGTTAGTCTTGATCTTGATCTTGATCTTGATCTCGGAACTTTTGTTCTCAGAATTTTCGCTCGAGATCACTCGAGATCAACATTGTTATTACGTAAATTATCACACGAAAAAGCTTTTAAAATCGTTCACCAATCGGCGAAAACATGTCTCAGTGTTGGGTATCTCGAGATCGATCTTGATCTCTAGACCAGTCTCGAGATCGGCATCAGTAACCTCGATCTTGATCTTGATCTCGGACGCATCTGATTTTGATCTCAGATGTTCTAATCTCGATCTTGAGCTGCAGATCTTGATCTTGATCTGGATCTCGGACTGTCTGATCTTGATCTTGATCTTGATCTCGGACCCTCTGGTCTTGGACCCAACACTCGTGTCTAGTCTGTCACCTTCCTTAGCAACCTCTGACTTCTATATCTCTGCATTTCTTTCCCCCGCAGGGCGGTAAGGAACATGGTGTTCCCATCCTCATCTCAGAGATCCATCCCAATCTCCCTGCCGATCGTTGCCAAGAGCTCTACGTTGGTGATGCCATCCTCTCCGTTAACGGGATCAACCTCCTGGACATGAAACATGCAGATGCTGTGGAGATACTCTCACAACAGGTGGGTTTTCAGAAATAATCTTGTTCTGGTAACAATCAAAATTAAATTCTAACACATTCCAACAAAACTACATTTTTAAAAGTATATTTGTATGTATAGATGTATATCATCTGCCTTATAAATCTGAAGATAATGTGTAACTGCTGAGTAATGAACAAAATAAAACATTCCATGAAAAGTAAAGAGATCATCAAGGCCACATTCATTGTCCATAGTCCCATGTGTCCAAATCTTTGTTGGTGACTTTCAGGGTACAGTCAAACCTGTCTATAGCGGCCACCGAAGGGAAACGGAAAAAGTGGCCGCTATAGACAGGTGGCCGCTATAGACAGGTCGGCGGCCATTTTTAATTTTTTGCACATACACTGTTACACGCAACAAAGTTATACTAAACTAGTGTACATGCATCCATATATATCACTTAGGAAAAGAAGCTATAGATCAACAGATTTGACGTATAACATGTCATATGATATATAAATGCCAAAATAATATGCTTTGTTGTCAATAAATGAGAAAAACAATAGATATACGAGCAATCTGTGTAAAATGAATTTTCCCTCAAATTACCACGTACGTACCACCCGCGGTAGACGCGGCTGAGTGCTGTTCTTGATTTTTATATAGTCTAAAAACGATGTCTAAACTCTAATCATGCTTTTGCTTCCTGTCAAAAAATTACAATAATAAGTTTATCTTTTGAATAAAATCGTGCAATCAATTTTCATTCAATAAATATTTGCCTTTTGAATGGTTTAAAAGAAGTTTTAACTGTTTTTGAGAACAGGCGATAGAAGTGCTCGCTTGCATTCGTCGAAAGTGCGAACGTCGACAATGGCCTGGACGGGGGCCTGGATCGCCGGTGGACGATCCGGCCGGGTGGACGATCCGAGTCGACAGTTTTCACGCCGTTTTTCAGCAGGACAATCTCTCGTACATGCAATCGTTATTATTGATCTTTAAAAATAATAATACTTGGTAGTATTTTATTATTTTCACTTTCTAAAAAAACTCACTCCTTTATTATTTTTTACAAAAGTTGTAACGCTTTGAATTTTTTTTTTTATAAATCTTTTAAAAATCAAAAATTATATTGAAGTGTACGAGCCTGTGCTATTGCGCAATGGCGATCAATATCAATGCAATGCGACCGCGATAGCTTAGGAGAACAATACAACTAAAGGGCAGGGGATTGCAGCTGGATGGTGCGAAGATTACGTAAACGAACAATACTAGTGCTTAATTCTTACTAAAGAGACTTTTAATCTCTAATTAGTCGGCAATGTGGTGAAACTATTAGATCTTCATGGCCACTGTAGAATCTATTCACGACGTTTGTGTGAGAGTGTGACTGAGCTAGGACTCGGTAAACACATCGCGCCTATGGCAAAAACTACTTTTTTGTGCATGAAGCTACGGCTTGACTCGATATTAGTGGCCGCTATACGCGGTCAGATATTGTCCGAGGGATACATAATGGGTGGCCGCTGGCCGCGTTAGGCAGGTGACCGCTATATGCAGGGTCTACAACACAGTAATTTCCTGCGGGGGATTTTTTGGTGGCCGCTATAAGCAGGTGGCCGCTAAGACAGGTTTGACTGTACGTGATTTTCAGCCAGTTTTCATTATTTTGTATACAATTGACAGGCCTAAAGTTTACCACAAGGTATAATAATGACATGATAATAATGCACAATAATTTTAAACTTTGAAGTTTTAGATTGCACATACTTGAAAAGAAGATTGCTCTGTGTTTTCATTGTTTCATTTTCTTTCCTCCTTCCATTTATCCCAGGATGGAGAGATCAAGCTCAAGGTCCAGTTTGTAGCTCCAGACTCTGACAGCGACGATGATGAAGATGATGACGAGGATGACGATGAGGAGTATGAAGACGATGAAGAAGCATTCATGGAGAATGGTTACAGGTATGGCCATGTTAAATTGATTGGAATTTGAAGCAGATGTAAGGAATAAAAAAACCAACAAAAGTAGGATCTAAAGATGAATAAAATCATGTGCTTAGAGCCATGAGGGAAGAAAAAAGATTGTGTGTGCAGAACAGGCCACTAAATGCTTGTAGCTATTTAAGCACCCAAGAGCTTCGGTATTTCTTAAAGCCTACAAATACAATTACAAATGAATGGCTGATGAACTATGAGTAGAACTGATGAAGAGTGCTTTATAGTATACATGTGAGGGAGGAGAGTGGTATAACACAATAGCAATAGAACGTTGACACTATGGAATGCTTTCAGTTCAAGGTTTATTATGATCCAAACATAGATTCATTGAATTTCGTTTGTTACATGATCACCATGTAAACAAGGCATGTATTGATGATTATAACTTCAACAATTTTGGCAATTAATGCGCAAAAGGACATTACACAATCAATCGCTTGTAAATTTAAAGGGGTATAAAAAATTATTGCTCTATATTTTCGAAGTGTTTGATTGCAAAAGATAGATTAAGAATTTTAAAATATCTTTGACTTACAAGTGTCTGAAGATTCAAAGTAAGAGAAGAGGTACCTCATCCCTTTTGCAGCCGTAAATTTTGAAGGTGTGTGAGTATGCGATAAATTACAAAAGGATTATAATTGGAAAACTTGTGCGGATGTGGAAAGGATTATAATTTGCTTTTAAGTTAAAGTAATAACAAAAATTTGGTACCACTATTTTTATGCCTCCGCCCACCGTAGGGGGTGCCGGAGGCATTATGTTTTTGGGTCGTCCGTCCGTCCGTCCCCTTTTCGTTCTCGCGATAACTTCAAAACCGTTTTTTTTTTATCAGTTTGTAACTTGGCCCATGTATGCATATGGGAGGGACGATGAACTGATTAGATTTTGGGGTCTCAAGGTCAAAGGTCAAAGGTCACAGAGGTCATTATGTACATAAAAATGGTTCGTTCTTGCAATAACTTCAGAACTGTTTGACGGATCAGCTTCTAACTTGGCCCATGTATGCATATGTGAGGGACGATGAACGGATTAGATTTTAGGGTCTCAAGGTCAAAGTTCAAAGGTCATAGAGGTCATTATATACATGAAAATGGTTCATGATGTATGGAGTCTAGGCCTACCTGTTTTAGAAATTTCAAGGGGACAGTGGTCTATTTGCTATAAAATATCTATTTCCTTGGTGTATTTGATGATTGTAAGTCATCAATGGTAAGTTTTTTATTTGTACGGGATGGAAATGAAATGTGCTTTTTAAGTGAAAAGATTTGTAATTTTGTTGGACCAATCCTTTTTAGAGTGTACATGTATGCCATACATTTCCAATTTGGTGATGGCGGAGGCATAAATTCCGACCACGCGCGGTCAAAGATTCATCTAGTTTTGTACTTGAAAAGAATCGCGTAATTTCAACAATTATATTTTGACTGTTACTAGTACATGCACTTGCATTGATTTCTGAATAGCTCTCCCTGTGATGAAAGCAAGATTTTCATTTCTTGCAAAAGAGTTATAGAACGTTTGACCTTGAAATTTCATAGGCAGTATCTACAGGATGTCTAGTATACCTGTACAAAGTTTTGCAGATTTTCGTGTAAGTCTGCATAAGGAATGAGGTACCTTTAATCTCTTTAGGTTGAGATTATTGCTAAGTCTGTGCTTTCAAGTTGCTACAAGGGTTGCTCTTGTCTCCCATTTCCTCAGTAGATACAGATCAGCTTCAGAGGAGACGTTACCAAACGGACAGGAAGAAAAGCGCCCTCTGCAGCATGGTGCTGTCAATAAGACACCTCAGAGAGCGGCTTCATCCCTCTCAGGGCCAAGGCAGGATGCCAGCACCAATACCTCCACCACATCTACGGTAGCAACAAGTGCAACAACTCCCGAGGAACAGCAGGAGAATGTGCAACAAGCTCCAAGTTCATCGCCAGGAAAGCATCATCAGGTATCAAGTCCTGCTTCAACAACACCGGAAGAGCAGCCAAAGGACACTCCTGTAACACCACAAAAACAGCAGGAGGAATCTGCACCATCAACTCCTACAGCAACTGCTTCAGCAACTCAGCAAGAGGAAGAAAGCAAGGCAACAGGTAAATCAGAGCAACAACCGGAACAGGCAACTAATCCTGAATCATCTTCACCAATGTCTTCGCAGTCCGTTGCTTCGGAGGGGAGTGGCACGAAGACACCGTCGACCAGTCCCTCCAACGAGGGCTCGGCCAAATCTACCGGGACGACCAATTCGCCCATGATGAACGTTGGTACCATGGCCGCGCATGCCATCCAGGCGTACGGCGCGTACAGCGGAGAGGACGGAAGTGACCATGTCTTCTCTGGCTAGATTCTGCTGGAAAGACAATAATAAGAGGACAAACATCCAAGGATGTGATTTAGACATTGCTCAGATTAATATGAAGCATAAGAGCATTCCAGCTGAACAAGGTCGTATTGTCAAATACATGTTTTAGCAACTGATTTTTTAATCAGGTGGGGTGTGCTCAAATATAGCAACCTGGTTCCGATAGGACAGCTCTGTGTTGTATCCTCGCTGTGATGCTGTGGTAGGAATACATTTACCTTCTCGTAAAGTGGAGGTGGCAATCCTGTACAGATGTGACGTGAATGGGATTATTTAACATGTTGTATCTGTGTTATATGCTGAGAGACTTGAGACAAAGCTCTGCATAAATTCAATTTTTAAATTTCAACAAAAATCAAAAGACACAGAAAACTGGTTTAATGTTCTTCTGAACGAGATATCTAATTAACGGAATGAAGTAATTTTGATGTTGAAGTTGTGAGCTGAGAGATAAAGTGCCATGGTAAATTTACTTTACAAGATTAAGCGACGGCAGTAATTTTCTCAAAGTCTGTATGTGCACAGTCCGATACTGTAGGACCTGTTTCAAACGTGGATGTATTTGTGAGATATGATAAGAAAGAAAGATTGATATGAAGTACATTGGATTATTCTTGACTGCCCGAGTATAATTGATATTCACAACAAACGATCATACCCATGATGAACCTGCTACTTTTGTCTGATTTCTACAAGAGGAGTCAGTTTTTCAAGTGCAAAGAATGATCAGCTGTGATTCCATTGTTGTGTTGGTAATCTATATATAGAAATGTATCAGCATTGTCACGTACATGTATTATTAAAATATTACAATTGCATGTATGTGATACTGTGAAATTCATGCTCTCCTCGCATGAACTATATCCGCTGGTACCATGCATCGTGCTTACTCCGGAATGTTCATAAAAGAATGAGTGATGCTTACTCTAAAGAAGTTTGAAAGCAGAATGAGTCATGATCACTCTAACACACACACACACACAGAGGTTGCGCTGCACGAATGGAGGTCAGGGTTGCATTGTGCATCGCATTCATGCATAGATAGGTTATGGCGCTGCACAAAAAAGGTTGAGTTATGTTGCACATCGCACTTACACACAGGTAGGTTGTGCTTCATGGATGGGGTCGGAATGCGTACCAGTTTATAAAGAGATTCTCTCTCTCTCTCATGCGCATAGACGCAACGACGAGCATGTATATTGCAAGTCGATGACTGCCCTTGTTGGTCTTAAACGACTTGCATCATTGAAGCATTACAGGTTTCTAAAAAAGAAACCTGACTCTTTCTAAACCAGTGACTGTCCTTGCTGGTGTTAGTAAGGGGAGCATTAAGCATTTTAAAAATAAGGGGTTTGTTAAAGCTTATCAAATCATCGGCCAGCTGTTCATATTTTAAAAAGGAACAAGGAACTGTTTATGTAATGATACGTACAGCAGATTTTCTGCCCCTTTGCTTGTTTTAGAAGTGTTATTTATCTTTCAAACACTTGGAATTCACTTTTACTTTCAGAAAGAAACAACAGACTATTTTCAGCTAATATCCAAATGTTTACATGATTGTAAATCAAGATGAGGTTGATTTCACATTGAGTTATGTGTGGTACCTCCCCAAATGATCAGTTGATATATGATGTGAGAAGTATTTCAGTAACTTATTCATGACCTAATAAACATGTACAGGTATATAATCAGTTAGGTAGTAATGTTAAGTGCATAAAAACCATTTCACATAGTGTTACTAATTCTAAATATAGTGAAACCTGTGTGGAAAAAAATGCTTTTGCTATTCATGGGAGAAAAGAAGAGTGATGTTTATATCTGTAGGCAGGCGATCTTTACATACAGGTTCCTTTATGACAGGCTTCTATACAGGTGTTTGTTTGTAGGCAAGTGGTCTCTATGTACAGGTTCATTTATCATATGCCTCAATGGGAAACACTGGTCAAGGGAAACCAAAAAAAATGTATGTGGTCTTTCTATGCAGGTGGTCACTAAAAACAGGTTTGGCTGTATTATATATCCTAGAGTATCTATCATTTGAAGAAAAACCAAGGGAACGAGCAAAGTAACTATTGACCGATGATTAGAAGTTATGTTTTCATATGATGATGCAATATACCTCTTTCTTTCTGTATTATTAACCCATAGCCAACAGGAAACGGGCACATTTCATGAAGCGTTTTGTCAGTGATTTTTACCGACAACTGTTAAAAGCTACTGAAATCCTTGTATCTGGTTGGCTGATAGGAAATTTGTCGGTAAAAATCACTGAAAAAACACTTGATGAAATGCTCCCCAAGTCATCCCTGTACTAAATCTAAGGGAATTAGATAATCCAGCAGTCAATGGGTTAACAATCTGCAACCCATTGTCTAGAATACATTTTTTGAGCAGTCATTGCCCATTTTTGTCTCGCCAGGGGTAGCGGTGCGAGATTATAGGGAGTCACTATTTCCGGTGTCAGGGTCAACAGTCATGCTGTAATCACAATAACTTTCTGTGGATTTGAGGTAGAATCACCAAATTTATACCACAGGTACATCTCTTAAAGCCAGAGGTCACTTTTGACAATGAGTTGAATCGGACAAAGGTCAAGAGGTCAAAGAACTTTCAGTAAACTCACATCACATAATTATAACTTTTTGTACCTTTGAGGTAGGATCACCAAATTCAAATCACAGAACCCTTGAAGGCACAGGTCAAGTTCGAAAAATGGGTCAAATCTGACCTAGAGGTCAAAGGTGAAAAGGTCAGTAAACTTCATTGAAAGCTACTGAACACAGAAAAAAAGTAATAACAGCATGCACAAATAACATTGTGTCATTTTCCAGGGATAAAATGTACCTGTGTGTAACATCATCATCACCATTGCTTACCTAGTGTAATTCTCATTCCGATAGCGAGATGCAGGCAAGACAACGCTTGGTGTTTGCCTCAAGTGTTTAATTTATCCAGTTTGAGAGAGAAGGCAAAAGATATACGTGCGCAGCATCGTTGTATGATTTGATTATAAAGAAAAGTTACAACTCTTAATGGTTCTCTTTAATAGTTTCTGTTCTTTTACTAGTTTTCAGTTTTATTTTTAAAAATTCAATGAATGAAATATATTAAAGGGAGCGACAAGTTGCAATCAATGGGCGCTTTTACAGTTGGCTGTTCCTTTCTCTGGATCAAAGTTCAAAGCGACTTCAATTTATCGTGCGCAGCTAATAAAAGTTCGCACATTGACCGAAATTTGAGTAAACAAGATCGCGCGTTCTTTATTCCAGTATTTGAATCTCATTGGTCGGTTGCGTATGGAGGGATTCGAGTTAACGATCGTGCGAGGAATCCGGCAATAACATTCCTTCGGTAGCGCACGATTGGACCTGATTGTATCCGAATTTCCCAGAGTCAGGCCAACTGGTCAGGCCCATGGATTACGACTTGCCACTCCCTTTAATGCTAAATGTCGCTGTTATTATCTTTTGAAATTGATAAAAGTGAGGTCTTTTCACATGTATGATTTTCGTGCCTTGATTTTAAGTATTTCTACGCAACAAAGGTAGTGATTACAGTGAATTTAACACTTTTTTACCTCTCATTTTAAGACACATGGAAACATAGTAATTATTTCTATTAATAAGACGTTACTTTATTTTAGTAATGTCCAGAAGTGGATGAGTGTCCTGTATACATAAACTTGGATATTCTGTTTATATGAATCCACAGTAAATTGTATTCTTCAGTGTTTGAATTGTCAGATATGTATGGTCCATATTGATGTAAGTCAAACTTTCATAGAAATGGATCAGTAGACTCGGTGGACCCTCTGTTTGCTGTTAACCACTCTTGTAGTTAAACTCTTTGAGTCACTGATTAACATGTGAACAAGTAACCAGATTACATTGATAGATTTGAAAATGCAATGCAAAATACAAATTTTAGTCTTGAAAAAAAAAAAAGATTCTAGCACACACACAAACAATGCATATCTGCCCTTCCTCTGCTGCTGCATCGCGTTATTATTAACATAATATATAAAAGTAATCAATTGACAGAAAACTGCATTCTTCAAGGGCTGTACGTGTCTTTCCCCCTGTTTATATTAGAGAAAGGTATGTGTTCAAACTGTACATACAACTCTGGCTTGGATTCATTTGCCTGATGCCCTTAGGACTTGAATTCATGACCTTCAGAACGAGGAAGGAAACAATCTTCCACTGAGCCTCTATTTTTTTTTCCACATCATATAAGGACTACCCCATCTCGAATTTGGAAATTTTCTATCAAGATCATTTATCAACAACATGTCTATTATTTTCTTGTTGGAAATTTATATAGCATTATCATTTATCACCCGTCCATTGCAATTTTATGTTTGTGTTTCTGCCTGAGCATTTAACAGTAGATATACTATACTGGTCTACGCTGTACCTGTGTACATGTTTTGCTAGAATTTCAGTGTCTGTGGATATAACCTTGAAAATGAAATATTTTTTCAATTTACTTTGTGTGAGTTATGTATTCAAAACTCTTTTAGAATGGGAAACTTAATTCTTTTTTTTTTTACCAGAGGCTTTCTAAAGAATGTATATTTCATAAAGAAGAACAGTTTTGTATTATTTTTGTAGCAAAAGAGACGATTGCTTGAATTTCACTTGAAAATTTATTAGCTCAAGTATTTGTTGATTTAAATATGAAAGAAATGTAATTCCACGATTGTGAATAGGAATTAGTTTTCAATTCCCGATAAGCATCTAGAAACTTGAAGTGAACAATGCGCCACCATTTCTCTAAGTGATTACTGGTAATTAAATTTTACAGGAAGTATGACTTCATGATAATTATAATCATTAGTTAGGTTGACTAATTTCTGTATAATATACATTCTATAGACCAGTGTTAAGAGGATATTAGAAAAGAGATGTTAGTTATTTTTCATGGTACATTTTCAAGTAGATTGAACCATTCACTTGAACTTTTATTTGAAAAGAACACAAAAAAAATGACAGAAGTATAATTTATATGTACCTGCAATAAAATTACATTTATGATCTGTGGAATGATAATGGCTCAAAATAAATAAATTTATCTTGCTGCTTTATAATAATTTATCAGTATTTTTAGGGCCCTTTCCTTCCATTCCTTGTGTGTTATAACAAATGTGAAATCATAATATCTTCAAACCCTTAACTGTAGTCCAGTTACATTTAAAACCATCTCTGTCTTTGTTTCAATATGTGTGAAAAGGTTTGAGTATTGTGCAAAAGCCTATGAACATAATTATATACTGGTCCGCTCGCTATTCATAAGGACCGCTGTTCATAGAAAACCGCTATTCATTTTACACGCGTTATGAATAGTGAGGTCATTTGTCTATGGTTTCCTCGCTATTCATAAGGACCGCTATTCATAAGGACCGCTATTCATACAAACCGCTATTCATTTAGTCACGCGTTATGGATAGCGGTCCTTATGAATAAGTGGTCCTTGTGAATAGCGGTCCTTATGACTAGCAAAGTTACCCCCATATATACATGTACAACATAGAGGTATGTTACATTTTTATTTTGTATGCTTCTCTATGGGCTTTCTAATAGGTGTTTAATACATGATTTATGGGCACAGTCATGGACTGGCAGATTTCTTTCTTTCAGAAAGTGAAGGCTTTACATCTAGTTCCCTTTTCATGAAATTTCAAATTAACTGATCAATTCCTGCCGAATTCAGTTATTCTTCCCGTTTCAGTGACAACGAATATTAAAAATTTTTCTTCGAGAAAATGAATATATTGAGGGGAAAAACATGTTCTTTCCATTATTAATTTTGTAAATATGTGTTGTTGGTGGTGTCCGATTGTTATATGGTTATTACATGTACACCGAAACAATTGTTTCTATGGGATCGTGCAGAAATAAGAATATATCTTAAATTTAAAAATCAGACAAAGAGACCACACTGAATGTACATGGAAATCGTTGCATTTTCCTGAAGTGCAACGTTTCCCAAGGTTTAATCCAGAGTTATCTTGTTCAAGAGTACTGCTCTTCATAGACACCTTAGTACAAACCTTTAGTTCAATTCACATACATTTATACCAGCTATACATCAGTTTTTTCAAACTTTTTGTTAAATTAGTCAAATTCAGATCAAGCTCTACACTCAATATTTCCTTGCTGAAATAATTTTCTTTGTATGCTGTGAGATATTCATGGATTCAAGATTTATTCTTATTTCTGCAACATCCCCTAAGTTAGGTAGGGTGTGAAATGTGTATATGTGTATGCATTGTGCAATACATTGATAAATAAGTATATATTCCAGTAGCATATCTCCTAGAATGCATTTTGTATGAATATAGTGTATGGATGGATGTTGGTATTTATCATAAAGTCTTCATTAAACTATGTTTCTGTGTTAGAAACATACAGCAACAACATCAATCATATTGTGTAAGTGGTTTTGTTCTCATAATATATTTTTGTATGGGGGTGTTTTCTGATCATTGTTATTTTTCTTCAATGTAAAGTAGAAAGATATACATATACTTGTTTAATGTGTTTACACATTATGTGCCTTCTGTGCCACTAGGATTGCGATCAGTAACCCTAAATGAACTTTTACAAGTCAATTTGGGATCTGAAATCTTTGTTTGATAGTAAAATTTTGGCTAATTTTACTATGTGATATCTGTTTCTGCTAGGTGTTAAAAAGAATAGTGGACATTTTTGATCATTAATAACTCAAATATTTTAACACATATCCGACTAATTTGTTGACATTATGAAGTTGAAGGATATTTATTGGTAGTAAGTTTTATTACATTTTTCGGATTACTTAATAAAGGCCGCAAAATCTGTGTATCAGTAATTAATTCAGAACACAACTGTCATTGTGTGTTGCAGCTGTCATTTCTGCCAACCTTATGCTGTCATTAATGATTCATGACTCTGGGTGAAAAAGCTGTTCTTGAATTTCAGCTGCAATGCACAATGGCAATTGGCATATTCTGCATTAATTACTAATACACACAGATTTTGTTCCCTTGATTTTTCAAAAAGTGTAAAATCCAGTTAAATATTCAGAGCAATATTTTTTTTTTTCAGAGAAAAGTCATGGAACTAGCTCCCAATAAATTTTACATCCTTCAATTATTTGTAAAAACCTCATTCTGATACGATGTATGATTTTTAAGTTATTAATGATCAAAAGTGTACATGTACATTGTTTTTTTGAACACCTAGTACAAAACAAATAGCTATATTTCAACCAAACATACAGGGTGTTACTAAAAAATGGTAACCAAAGTTCAAAGGTCAATTGTTTCCATAACACACACTTTCATATCTCTAATGTTAAACAGGGGAGTGTTTCATCAAGCGTTTTGTCAGTGATTTTTACCAACAACTGTTACAAGCTACTGAAATCCTTGCATCTGATTGGCTGAGAGCAAATTTGTCAGTAAAAATCACTGATGAAACGCTCCCCAGGCCCAGTAGTAAAAAGTAACTCCTCAGCTTTGTTACCATCATTATTGTCACGCATCACTGACTTACCCCCTGTTCAGACACAAAACGTTTATACCGAAACTTGATAAAGAAACGTATAAAATTTTCATCGTATAGCCTACAGACCGTTCAGCCACATATCTGGACCGATTAGAAACTACATGTATGCATCAAAGCCCCATTCATTCAGCAGATATCATTACAAAGTTTGAAATTACTCATGTTTTATTCTCCATGGATAAAACTATCTATAATTCATTCATATTAAAATCCAAATTCTTGTCTATTAAAAATATAGACAACAGACGAAGACAAAGTACAAAGATTTAATAATTGTCATTGCAGAAAACACAAATCCACTCATGATGATATTTCTAGTGAAAGACATGAAAAAGTACCAAGAGTTGTTCAATATTCTTTGGCATCATATTGATTCACAAGTCCAGAGTATGATATATTAACCTTGCATAAATGTGAGTGAGTATAATTAGTCTTCAAGTAACTGAGGCTAAATCCTTACAACAGTACACACTGTAACCTTCTATATACATTGACTCAAAATTTTATAGCACCATAATGAGTAAAAGAAAATGGAAGAAGTTATTTTGGAACTTTCATAATGTAGGATTTTTATTTCATTTAATTCCTACAAGTTGAATTTATGAAGATTAAAGCACCATTGTAAGACTATTTTATGCGAGTTATTTTCCCTTTAATTTTGTACATGAATAACATCCATTTCTATATTCCTCCAAAGATTATGTTCTCTCATACATTGTGTACCCATTCCTAAGATATATCGTCCTCCTTCATCTATAAAATATAATATAATTCTTGAAAAATAATTGTGAGGAATTTATTTTTTTGATTTTGATAAATCCTGGGGTGGTATTCTGAGATTTATTTTATCTTGATTTTAGTGAAAAGTTTCTAATTGTCATAACTTTTAAATTGCAACATTTCATTGGTGTTTGCGCAGATGAATTCCGCGTACACATCCACTTTTGCGCAGTAATTAACCAATGATGCGCCATAAGCGTACATTTTGTTATATGACAATTAAAATTATTTCACTAAAATCAAGATAAAATAAATCTCAGAATACCACCCAAGGGCATGAAAAAAAAAAAGGAAACCCAACTTTGAAAAATTCCAGTAAATGTACTATATGTTTACTGACAATGAAATCCAAACCATAATTATGAAAGAGTAATTAAAATTCTTTCCAATGGTAACTTGTTTAGGTTTCCAGGGTCATGCATCATTGAACACCATTGTCTTCAAAATTTTGTGCAAAAATCTAGTTGGTTCACTTTCTTGGAAAACATGATACGCTTAAAGAGATGCCTTTTGTAAAATGTGGGTGCTCCAATTCTCATTGTGCATGATTTTTCTTTTTCAAATTCGTGTTAATGAGATGTTATTCACCCGTGCTTTAGGATTTTTGCTTTGTAAAAACTTTTTTCAGATAAGAATCGTTTGAAGTTTTAGCACGGTTACATGCCAAAGAACCAGTGAAAACTAGAAGGATTACAATATCACAAAGAATTGCAGATCAATGACAAAGAGCATTTAAAGAAAAAAACAATCTAAAACTCATGTGTTTGAAGAATCGTCTTTGCGGATTAAAAAAAAAAAATCAAACATGTTTCCTGTGCTCTCTGAAGATCTCACTTCTTCTTGGTCAAAGTTTATAACTAACAACTTGGTCCACGTTTTATGAAGTTCATAAGTTCATAGGATTCTTTGTTAAGGCGTAAAAATTAATCATGGGATTTGCTTACTAATGAATGGCCATGAAGACCAACCAAGCAAGTTAACATAGCCATTCAACCCAAACCATGCCTACTGTATTGTACAAGAAAGTGAACCAACTACAAGTTTGCAAACATTTTTGAAAACAATTGTGTTCATTGATGCGTGACCTTCGAAACCTAAACAAGTTACCACTGCAAAGCAAATGAATTACTCTTTCATATTATATGAAATTGAACATCTTTAAATACATGTACATGTAGTCCATTTACAAGAAATTTTGAAAGGTGGGTGTCCTTTTTTTTTAAATGCACAGTATACATGTACATTAGTTTAATACTGACATAAACTCAGAAAATTGCTAATCTGTGCTTGATCTTCAAAACTGCCACAAAATCTGTAATATTTTTATCTTTTTCTTAGACACTCACTGTCTTACGTTCATTTTTATTCTGCATTTATTCAACCAAATTTGTGTCAGGGTAGACTTTCCTTTTTAACATTTTTTATGGGTAGACTGCAATCAATGCCTCTCCAACCTCTAAAACATCTACATTTGCAAACACTTTCCCCTCTTTTCGCATCCGTACCCATCCTCCTCAGAGAATCCCTTGTACTCCCACATGTCAATATATCCCCAACGCACCGTCCCTTTCCACTGCATACCCTCTCGCTGCAAGACTCCGCCCCTTTCTGTGACATCATCACCGTGGGACCCAAGGCATTCTTGATATAGTCACGCATATGAGAGCAGGCCTCTGCACTATGGTCATCCAAATTGTCACCCCAGAATACAACGCCATCAGTTCCCATCTCAGCGGACTGAAGAATGGTGTCATTCAAGTCCTCCTGAAAGGAAAAATCAATTGATATAAAGAATCCCTATGAAATTCATTACTTATTAATCCCACTTTCTGTTCCAATTGCAGACAACTAAATTTGCGCTGAAAACTATAGCATCGAGATATGATAAATTGTTGATATTGTTGATAAAGCTACGGTCACAAAGGTTAGAGATTCGTAGATGGGGCATAGCTTCTTACGAAGTTCGTACGAACGCCATTTAATTCGCAAGAACAACTTAAGACCTTGAGAAACAAAGTGATTTTCGGTTATACAATGGCCCTAGAGTTTGTATGTTTTTCATAAGAATGCCTTGAGTTATTCTTTTGTCAGACTTACGGCCATCTTATGATATTTGTTGTCGCAAGATGGTCATACATGCAACTCACGGTACTCTCCAGTCATTCGTAAGAAGATCTTAGAAATTTTTGTATATTTTCTTCGACAGGAGATGCTTCCTCGTCGAACACCATGAACAGAGTGAGGATTTGAACTTCGCGCGTTTGGCTTTATACCCCCTAAAACTCAACAATTGCACAAATTGTGTACCCACGCCTTACAAGCACCTTACAAAAGCCTTACAAACACCAAGAGTTGTTCATAAGAGCGCCGTACGAATCTCTGTTCGTAAGGCGTTTCGTAAGGGGTTTTGTACGGCGTTGAAAAAAACTCTTGGACAAGACCATCAATCAGGCTGCGAACTTACAAACGGTTTACGAACGCTGGATTTGTACGGCCTTCTTGAGAAGATCTTATAAAATGGTCTAAATATGGCGTTTGCAGCAGTTCTTAATGGTATTTGTGACTGAGGCTTAACTCATTTTCCCCCATCCCCCATAAAAATGAAGTTAAGATGAAGTATCAAGATCACTAAGATTATACATGTACATGTATAATGCACTTTTTATTTTTTTTTAAAATTTATGTAGATGTATAATGCACTTGATCATTGATATCCATGTTGATATTTAGATCTTAACCCCTCCTGTGCCGATAAGTTTACTGACAGCTATCAAAACAGAACGAGCAAAAATTCAGGTGTGGAATATTACTCATTTTCTGGTTTCCTTGGTAACTATAAAGGCATATAAAATGACTCAAATATATCCTTCAGGCTTCATCGCAACTAACTTTACAATACATATTTCTGTTTCCTTTTCAGGAAGGAGACCCCCCCCAAAAAAAATCTCTTATTCCAAACTTTTGGGTAAAGCACCTTAAATTCTTTGACAGGACTGCCCTTCCATGGTATGAAGAGGATTAAAGATGAGGTTGAGTTCTGGCCATGCAAAAATGGGTATATGGCACTGCACACACACGTGGCATGAATGTTTGACCCGAACACTAATTCAGCTATTTCTCGTCATCTTTCGAATATGAGGATATGTGATGAGATGTCCTTTTCAGGGGACATTTCTACTGTGATATTCTTCCAAACTGAAATAAAAGTAATGACAAAGCTCACAAATTATTTTCCACCTTTCCCAAAACTCAACCTTCTCTTTAAGCTTGGTTATATATTATTTTTTGACAAAAAAGTATTTCTCATGCTGCTATTTAAGAAATATAACTTGAGTCATACCAGACTGTAGAATAGACCTGTATGGCTGTAGTTGAATCTGGTGTAGCTCATGACAACTCCTTGTGGATCGCTGGACCTCTCTCTCACCCTAAAGGCCTCCTGCACCTTGCTCCTGACGAACGCCCTCTGATTGGGGTGCGTCGGCCTAAGGTAGATAGATGGATAGAGGGCGCTGCTCTGGTTAAACAGCCACATGATGTCATTGTTCGTTGCCACTGCCATAGCTGTGCAACTCATGTTGGCTGTTTCCTTGTTGTTGAAGCAATACGGGTAGGCGTAGTAGCCCCACGTGGCGTTCGGTCGCAGGGTCTTTGCCAGCTTCAAAGTGCTCTCCATGAAGAGCTTGGCCCCCTGCATCCACTCAAGCTTAGCAACCGATTCCACTGTGGCATTGTCCCACTCGGGATGCATTTGTTTCACGTGGGCAATGGACTCCTCTCGGTAGACGGCAAGTGTGTCAAAATCATCCTGCCACTGAGGGCGCCAGGCTTCCCAGTCGATAACGCCAACTCCATCGAAGTACGAGTCTGGGATGGCAGTTATGATGTCTATGGCAGATTTCTCCAGGTGCTGGGTGATATTCGCCAACTGTTAGAAGTTTGAAATGAAATAACAGATAGCACTGTGAGAATTTTTGATGGGAGAAGCATCATGCTACAAGTTGGGAAAATCTCTATAATTATAAAATTAAAAAGCTCAACTTCTATTTCAAATTCACTGTTTTGACAGTAGTTAGAATAAACATATGCTAACTGTACATGCTGAAATATTAAACTAACAAAAAAATAATCTAAAAGCTACCTAGACTGGCAAACTGAGCTGAATTGTTTTTTTTTTAAAGGCTGCCAAAAGAAATGTAACCAATAAGCCAGTTCGTAGATGCAATCTGAGCATGAGCAGATAAAGGTCATCTGTACCAAATTCTAAAACCCACTGACACTAATATTTGATATGTGCTCATGAATGTCATGTAATCATTATTCAATTATGCACTAATGGTGCATTCCATGATATCCAGGTGGAAGTATTCTTTTTAAAGGGAGAGTACAACAAAAGCTATTCATGAGGCACCTCTATCACTCCCAGAGTGATACATAAAGTAAAGGGACCCTCCATGTCTACAATATCTGTGGATATTCGGGGTCATTTGTAGTATGCGCTAACTACGAACTGGTCTATGTTTGCGCATCATTTACCTGTGGTAATCCTCCATGGACGGGAATGGGCGTTTTACTGCCACTCTTGTATTCGTAATAAGGATACAGTCCAAGCTGATTAGAATAGAATATGCTTATCACATTGCCATGAGTCCATTGGTGATTACTATTAAATTCAATCCCAAACTCGGCAAGCGGCAAGTCGATGCCGAAATGATCCCCACACGAATTCGGCACATTCCAAATAGACCGAAAAATTCTGTCTGTGTTTGCACCGCTACAACCCCGGAGCTTCAGCGGTGGACGATGGTCGGTAGTCGCTGCAGGAGCAGCGGCAAGTTCATGTTCTAGGTTTTCTCCAACAACATGGTTTCTTTTCAACCAGTTCTGATATATTTTTGAATCACCAGCCAATGTCACATATGACCAACAGCATAGGATGGCGAGAATAGTCATGAAATGAAAGTGTAAATTGATCAAAGTCATATTGACCATGAATCTCCAAACAACTCGACTTCCTTCTTCAATAATAACAAACCGAACATGCATGGCCACGCCCCCTTTAGTCTCCGATCCAGAGAAATGCTGAATTATTTTCTTGTTTATATTAATTTCCACCCCGAGAACTTCTTTAAACGCGCCTAAGTGATCACAGAATGGACCTGCTATATATACTCAATCACTCTAGCCCCCTCTCTTTCTAGACTTCAAAAACCTCTCTTCCGTGGCATAGCTCCGGGGGTGGGGAGCACTGGACCCCCCCCCCCCAAAAAAAAAAAAAAAAAAAAAAAAAAAGAAGAAAGAAGAAAGAAAAAAAAAAAGAAAAAAGAAAAAAAAAAAAGAAAAAGAAAAGAAACGAAAAAAAAAAAAAGAAAAAGAAAAATAAATAAATAAAAAATAAAATTAGAAATAATGGAATAAATAAATAATAAATAAAAAATAGATAAATAAGTAAATAAATGAAATAAAATAAAAATAAATGAATAAATAATTTTTTTTTTAGAAATGTAGTTTTTTTTAAAGGAGGGAGAAAGGGAGAGAGAGAGAGAGAGAGTGTGTGTGTAAAAGAAGGAAATGGAGCGGTTGATAGGCATTGAAAAGGGGTGGTGTGGGAGCACAAGCCACAATGTCAAATGGATAAAAAATTCAGAACCCACTTCTCCCCCTCCCCCCCCCCCCCCCCCAAAAAAAAAAAAAAGATGAAAGGGACAGGGAAAGGGGAAAGGATATACAAACAAGACGATTTGACCCCATTCCATACCCTTCCCCAGCTATGGCCTTGCTGTCTTGCTTTCCATTCACCCAATATTTTTGGTGCCCAATCCCCAGCCACCAGCCCCCCCTCCCCCCTCCCCCTGTCATCAGTATCCCCTTGATGGCCATACTCATACTACACCACTGTTTATTATTGCTCTTTCACCCTTTCTATCCTTCACTTAATCTCTCCTACACACATTTATTCTTCCCTCTCTCTCTCTCCTTATCTTGCCTTTGCTCACTTCCATCTTTCTCTATCTCTCTCTCTTACACACATGCGGCATCTTTGCTAAACTTCCCTTTTTTTTCTCAATATCTCTCTGGGCTCTTAGCTATTAGTCTCTCAATTACCTAAACTCTCATATTTTCTCTTACTTGAATCATCATCTTGCAATCTGCATGCATATATCTACAAATCACTATATTTTTCTACTTTGCCCCTATGTCAGTAAAGAACCGGTTATAGAAACTTGAAAACATACAAGATTCTACTTCTACTTAAAAACAAATTAAAAAGAAATTACAGTTAACTTTGCATAAGTCAAATCTGTTGGGACCACAAAAATAGTTTGACTTATGCAAAATTCGACTAAGGAGATGTAAATGTCTTGGTCAAAAAAATTGATTCGACTTAGGTAAAGTTTGACTTAAGCGACTTTGAGTTATGCAAGGTTAACTGTACAAATTTTCATTAGAAACCATAAAGCACTTTCTTTCCACAAAAATCATTCAGTCAACAAGCAAATAATGAAAGTACTGTGATTTATTAAAAGTATTCAGTTTTAAGCAAAATAAAATACTCTATATCAATGCAGCTGTTAAAAGCAATCATCATCTAGATAAATCTCCTCCGAAAGCACAGACATTAAATGGATTTAATGGGGTATTTGTAAGCATATATTATATTAGCCGGATTGTAATCATGTGATGTTTAGTAATTTCTTGGAAACCACAAGTGCGCACTACAACTTATACTTTATGCAGTGAAAGGGCCCACTCACCACTGAATTCGTTGGGCTCATGTGATGCTAGAAACTAATAGACCAGTTCGTAATTAGCACATGTCCCAAATGACCCAAAATATCCACAGATATTTGAAACATCCTGGGAGTGACAGAGGTGCCTCATGAATAACTTTTGTTTCCTTCTTTAAAAATAATACTTCCACTTGGATATCATGGAATGCACCATTGAGGCATAAATGAACAATTATTACATGACATTCAAGTATTTGTGTCAGTGGATTTTAGAATTTGTCACAGATGACCTTTATCTGCTCATGCTCAGATTGCATCTACGAACTGGCTTATTGAAATGATCCACTAAGTAAAAACAATGTATGAGATGCAAAATGCCTCATCTTATCAAACAGTACAACATCCCTCCATATCCTCCACATTTAGAATTTCCCTCACACAGGTACATGTAAAGTATGTTTTAATTTTAACTTTGACCTTTGACCTTTGACCTAAGTCCAATACAAGTGTACTTGGGAAATTCTGAATATATATCAGTACAAATATTTTGTTATACTGAACTCCATAGCATGCAATATATACAATTGTACACATACAAGCTGCATGCATTGAGTAAATTTATCATTACATAATGATAAATGCAGAATCAAAGTGTACATCCCAGATACACTGAATTACATCTCAAATATACCCCCATGGCGGCTTTTACATTTAAATTGTCCAATATATTGAAACCTGTCTATAAAGACCACTCAAGAGAGACAAGAAAACAGTCTTCATGAGCAGGTGGTCTTTATGTACAGGTTTCTTTAAAGCATGTTTCAATGTGAAACACTTTTCAAGGGAAACACAAATCATGGTCTTTCTATACAGGTGGTGGCTTTCATTTACAATTGCTTGTCTAACCCTAAACCTACATGTACATGTAACTTCAATAAGGTCAAGAAAACTGATTCCAATATACCGTACCCTACTTTTTATTGAATATATTACAGTAGAACAGAGATATTTATACATAGAGTGGAAACTGGTTATAAAGAGCTCTGATATAACATGGCAATTTTGCTGGCCCCTGGGGCGGTATTCAAATCAAAACGCGCATTAAAAAAGTAAACTACTAAGCATTTAACTCGGCTAAGTAAAAGGCTTAACCCGTATTCAGATCACTGTAAGGTAATTTTCTTTAGCAAGCCGACTTAAAGGCAAAATACTTACTGACATCCATTGTGATGTCACATATCCTGTCTAAAATCATGCGCAATAAATGCGTCACAGCAGATGCGCGCTTACATGGTTTGCTTGTGAGCAGCTTATACTGCTCCGCGTATGTATGAAAGCCACATACCTGCCAATCAAGTAATCAGTTTAAGTCTGCTAGGGAGCTGTCTTAGACCTAGGGTAAAAACTTAGCCAAAAGATTCAACTGAATACCAAAATTGCCTTAGAAGTATTTTTTCTCAGCCGAAAACTAAGCAAACTACTCATATTGCACTATTAAAGGCCAAGTCCACCCTAACAAAAAGTTGATTTGAATAAATAGAGAAAAATCCAACAAGCATAACACTGAAAATTTCATCAAAATAGGATGTAAAATAAGAAAGTTATGGTATTTTAAAGTTTCACTTAATTTCGCAAAACAGTTATATGCACATCCTGCTCAGTATGCAAATGAGGGAACCAGTGACGTCACCCACTCACTATTTCTTTTGTATTTTATTACATGAAATACGCGATATTTTTATTTTTCCTTGTTATAATGTGAAACAAGGTTTGATTCCTCGCTGAACATGTGTAATTGCCATTGTTGCAACCTATACACAATTCAATGAGAGCTTCCTAATTGTGAAATCTGCAGAAATTACAAAATTCTATATTTCACATAATAAAATACAAAAGAAATAGTGAGTGGGTGACGTCACTGGTTCCCTCATTTGCATACTGAGCAGGATGTACATATAACTGTTTTGCGAAATTAAGCGAAACTTTAAAATACCATAACTTTCTTATTTTACATCCTATTTTGATGAAATTTTCAGTGTTATGCTTGTTGGATTTCTCTCTATTTATTAAAATCAACTTTTTGTTAGAGTGGACTTGGCCTTTAAGTATTGAATTGAATACGGGCTCTGCTCTTTTACCCATAAGGAAATTACTGATATAACAGGGTATTATGGTCATGGTCCCAAGGTCCACTGCATCCTTATCCATTTTAGATTTTCCTGCACAGGTATTTATAAAAATTTCAAGTATAAAAACTTATTAGTGTACAAATTTTGTTATACATGTAGTTTGAACTCTGTAGCATGCACTGTACATCTATACAAGGTGAACTGAATTAATTTATAACTATTTTAATTCATGATTCAAGGTATTAATGCGACAAAATTGAATTACATATCAAATATGCCCCGATAGTGCTCCCACATTGTAATTGTCCAATACATTTTTCCAAATGCCAGTCTTATCATAATTTCAGTAGGGTTGAGAAACATAAAATATGAGAAATCTGATTTCAATATATCCTACTTTTGATCAAATATATTACACAAGTAGAACAGAGATATTTATTTAAACTATCTCTGACGAATGACATTCACTCTAGTTTGCTGCAATCTCCCAGGTGGTGATGATTGAAGGTGCATCTATTGGAGATATTATTAAAATATGTTAATAAAATAAATAGACTGGTATGACCTCAATACACAATGACTTCAGCGTCACCTTCAGTGATGCAGGCATAAACATTACAATTATTATAGTAATAAATTACTACACACATAACATAATCACATTATAAGGCAAAAAGGCATTGGTAAAAATGTCACCGTTTCTGCAAGCTCTCACCGTTCACCATTCCATTAATACGCATTGCTTACAATCTAAATCACAATTTGTCAATTCAAAGGAGATAAATTTAGGAAGACTGATGTAAAAAATAGTCATTGAATTTCACTTCGTCAGGAAACTATGCCAGCAAAACTACACTCTTACATTTCCCACACTTATCTAAACATGGAATATAATACCAGTGTGTCTTGCTCCTGTAGTAGCGCAATATCCTAACTTTTCTCCCTCTACACGGCATGATGCGCTAATTCCTCTACTGCTCCAAGTAATCATCAAAATCATATCAGAAGAAGAAAAAAAAAAGCAATAATACACCACAAGTTTATCTAAACAAGGAATAGAATACCATTCTGTAGTAATACAATTTCCTAACTTTTCTTCCTCGGAGTACCGCCATGCCATAATTCCTCTACTGCCCTAAGCTGTCATGCTTCTCAGCTGCATGCGTTTGATCTGAGAAGTTCAACACCATCTTTGGCTGGGTGCTGAGGCTCTAGTATCAACTCGTTTCCCTTCACCACTTTCCCGGAAGCACATCTATGCTCTTCTTTCTTTCTAAGTAAAGAATATTCCATCACTTTGGTTGAAAGTTTGATATGCCAGCACGTTTCGACCTCGATGTCATCTCGTGTCACGGAGCATACTTCATCTCATTTCTTCCAGAAGTTTGGATCCTGGGAGAGTTTTCTCTGGAAGTTTTCGTACCACTTGGTGAGGACGTTCGCAGGTAGGTACTGGACACGGGCTGCGGGGTCATCTGGTCTTGGGTTATGGCGAAAGAAGTGGCGTAGTTGTAGAAGTTTTCCAACATCTTCTGGGTGAATTGCACAAAGGAATCAACATTTGAGGCCTGTTTGAGATGATTAAAAAAAGAGGAGGGAATACATGAGATAGTAAACAGGATTGACCAACAATTTGGTGGATAGAAAAAGCATCACACAAGTAGGAAATGGTTGAAAAATGCATTTAAAAATGCAGATAAATAAAAACTAATATCCTAAATGAAATGAGAAAGAGAGAGCAAGGGGAAATTACCAAGGAGAAAGTATAAAGAGAGAGACAAAAAATTTAAAATCATAAGAAAACTGCAGGATATCAAAAGAAATACAATCGAACATAGATATGTTCATTTGAAGGATGAATGACATTTTCTATGATCACTTGTGCAATGACTTCACGCTACCACATAAATGCAGATTGGCCTTGTCAGATTGTCACATACAAAACGTTAAAGGGCAATCCAACCTTGGTAATAAGTTGTGATTTGTGTGACAGCAGAAAAATAAGAAAAGCAGGATGGTGAAAGTTTGAAAGAAATCACACAAGGAATAAGAAAGTTATGGATGTTTGAAAAATGAGATCACTACATCCATGCGAATCTGAAATTAGCAATTTGGTGAGTCGATTGTTACGTACTTGCGGACAACTCTCCCATTTGTCGTACACATATTTATCATTAATTTGCGGTTTTCTTTGAAGCGCCTTTACCCTCGGGGCAGTACTTAAAATATATTGGAGATAGCATATTGTTATACATGTAGGTCCTCATGAAAGAAAGAGAGCCTACTGAGTAATACAATTTTAAAAAATGACATTTTAGTCATTTTGTATGTTGGAGCAAATGGGAGAGTTGTCCACACCTACATGTACATGTATCAGCTATTCGGCCAATTTGAAATTCCCATATGGATAGTGATTACAACTTTCAAAAAATCATAACTTTCATATTGCCTGTCCGAATTTGTTCAAACCAATCTGCTTCTGATTTTTCCTCTTTCTTTCAGAGCAACTTGCCATTAAGGTTGGATTTCCCTTTAATATACATTTACAACAATTTCATTATCTTTAGTACCTTGTTTCATTCAATCACAAATGTGTCATTCAATTAAAAGTGTCATTCATTTGAATCAAGACAAGAGAGTTTCCATTTCACCAACAGTCTGAAAATTTTGCGAGCTTTGATTTGAAGTGATCTCACAATATATTTTTTTTGTTAGTATAGAATCTGCATACATAAGCCAGGATTATACATACTTGAGTATTTGCTGCCGGTGTCTGCTGCTTCAGCTCTGCCAGTGGTTCAACAGCAATACCGATATGAGCTGAGGAGGGGAGCAGCGAATTGCTATGCTGTGGTTGCATGAAGAACTTGTTTGATGTCGATTGCACTGGAGTGGGGAAAAATGAGAGAGCGGATATGTATCATTAGAAAAAAACAAAATTCTGGAGGAATCGTCTGAGGCCTGAAAGATATCGGTACCGTCCACCCCCCCCCCCCCCCCCCAAAAAAAAAAAAAAAAAAATTGAAAGCAACAACAAAATATTGTTGGTGATTATTGATTAGTTATTTTTAAGTCTTTTATCTCAACTTACTGTTTTTCAGCCCAGATATCTTGAAGATGGCACTGGGTTTGTCATTGGAGATGTAGCCTAGGTTATGCCACATTAGTCCGTTGGCGTTGGGTTGGCCAAAGTGGACCGCTGCTCCTGTACCTTCAGGGAAGGGTGCAGCACCGGTGAGGAAGACTATCACATGGTTGATGTTGCTAGCATTGTCGATGTTGAAGATGAAGTGAGTTGGGTCCACTTGTTGGGGTTCTCCTTGCACCTGGTACAAAATTCAAGATGAGAAAGCACAATAAAAATGGAAATGAATCTGAATTCTGTAGATCCCCTACTCCAGTCTAGGATACTCAAAAATGATTTAGAAGAATGTCTAATTATCCAATATACATGTACGAGGATATAATACATTGTACAACCTCATAAATCGTGAGTCTACTCTGAAACGGTCATGGTACAAACACATAATTTGCTGTCTTCTTCTGCTATACTATTGCAATTCCTGTGAGTTTCCTCTCTGTGTGAGAGGCCAGGCTGCACAAAGTTAACTACCTTAGCCTACCATTGAAAAGGAGGCTAACAAGATCGGTCTACGTTTGTGTATGGGGATGATCGACAAATGCAACTACTGTATTATAAGAATTCCCCATTATCATTATCCCAACAAAGTTTTTCAAAGCCTCGAGACTGATACTTAGTGATAGGGATTATCGACAATTAACCCGTAACTTTTCGGGGAATGGTGTCAAAATTTCATCTGATTAAATGGTAAGTCTAACTCGCTTTTTATTATTCTCCCAAATTATCAATGGGGACAGGGGTTACAACTAAAAACTAGTCCTTGTTCTTAGAAACTTACAAATTTCTTGTAGTCATACACAACTCAATGACACTAGCATTTATACCGAGTAGATTCTATAGTAAAGCCGCTATGACTTCAACTATGAGTGACTGTATGGACCTATAGGCTATTCTGTCCATTGGATGACTGGGCTGACGTCACTCAGCCCGCGAACAATAAAGTTTCCAAGAATGCCAAACGCCGAACGAAGGGATTCGCAAAGGGGAAACATTCTACACACCGACTCAATGCCTTTGGATTTTTGTCTTAAAATCGCGATTTCTAAGAAACTGTCCAAACTATCCCCTTTTCATAAAGTCATGGGCAAATATTCAGAATTGGGTGTTAATTAACTGTTAGTGTTGGTGAGATAGCAGCTGTCATCATGTTTGAAGCAAGGAAAGGGAGAAAAACTGGCAATCTCCACAGACGTTGTGTACAAATTTGCCCCTTTGCGCTGGTTGTTGTTTGCGGAGGATGTCACGTCCCGGATGTCCGATGTCCGACGAAGAGAATTTCACATTAACGCTGATTTCGCATCTAACGTTACTCTAATAAAAGTAATAACTAGATGAATCTTCGACCGCGGTCGGTCGGAATTTATGCCTCTGCCATCACCAGATTGGAAATGTATGGCATACATGTACACTCTAAAAAGGATTGGTCCAACAAAATTACAAATCTTTTCACTTAAAATGCACAGGAGACAGAAAATTTATTTCATTTCATTTTCAAATAAAAAACTTACCATTGATGACTTACAATCATCAAATACACCAAGGAAATAGATATTTTATAGCAAATAGACCACTGTCCCCTAGAAATTTCTAAAATAGGTAGGCCTAGACTCCATACATCACGAACCATTTTTATGTACATAATGACACCTCTAACCTTTGACCTTGAGACCCTAAAATCTAATCAGTTCATCGTCCCTCCCATATGCAAACATGGGCCAGGTTAGAAGCTGATCTGTCAAACAGTTCTTCAGTTATTGCAAGAACTAACCATTTTTATGTACATAATTACCTCTGTGACCTTTGACCTTTGACCTTGAGACCCCAAAATCTAATCAGTTCATCGTCCCTCCCATATGAATACATGGGCCAAGTTAGAAGCTGATCCGCCAAACGGTTCCCAAGTTATTGCGAGAAATAACCATTTTTATGTATATAATGACCTCCATGACCTTTGACCTTTGACCTTGAGACCCCAAAATCTAATCAGTTCATCGTCCCTCCCATATGAATACATGGGCCAAGTTAGAAGCTGATCCGCCAAACGGTTCCTAAGTTATCACAAGAACGAACCAGTTTTATGTATATAATGACCTCTATGACCTTTGACCTTTGACCTTGAAACCCCAAAATCTAATCAGTTCGTCCCTCCCATATGCATACATGGGCCAAGTTACAAGCTGATCCGCCAAACGGTTTTCAAGTTATCACGAGAACGAAGAGGGGACGGACGGACGACCCGAAAACATGCCTCCGGCACCACCTATGGTGGGCGGAGGCATAAAAACTGTAAATAATCATCCCTGATCAACATTGGGAGTGGAACGCTGTCACCAGCACTGACAACATGACCAACGAACAGCAGTGAATGGACTGGTGACTTATTCCACGATAATGCAAAAAAAAGGCATAGACCCCTATATAATCGGCCAAAGTCGTAATTATGCCCAGCCGCCATTAAATCCGCCTGAACAAGTGAATAATTAGTCAAGTTTCTTGGTTTTCATTGTTGAAATTCAGTTATTTATAACGGAATAAACGCTATTGTTATCGATTCATAACTGAAAAAATTATCAGCAAGAAAGAGCGGGATTCGAACCCGGGACCTTAAACACGAGTGCAGTGTAGAAAGAGAATACTCTGACAGTCCGACCAGACGCCTTTACCACTAGACCACGAGCAATTGACAGCGAATCTGATCTTGCTGCACTATATACATGTAGGGCCTACCTCCGCTCCATACAAATCTCCGTTCTGCTGTTGACTGTTGTTGTTTTTTTGATATCCTAGCCCTAGCCCTAGGCCTAGCCCTAGGCAATTGCTAGGTAGGATTCTTGCCAATTTGAGGATTACTGCCTATACTGTAGCTATGTTACACCAATTTTTTTAAAAATCAAATATGGGCAAACCATACATCATATTAAAGGTCTTGGCGAGACAAATCCAGTGGTGAAGAGATAATTGAAATTGGATGTTTTGTTACTGAGTTATGGCTTGTTGAATGTAGTACTCAACCGTATGTCTTCTGCGGCAATTTATGGAGAACTGCTTCTCCTTACTCTATTACCCCCCTATGCAGGTTTTCCGAACAAAAAAATATGGTTTTATACACCAAAATGAAGCTGTTTCTAATAAGGCATGTAGAGACAAAAAAATATTACTATAGCAAGTTCCCAATAGAAGCTGTATCACTTACAATTCAAGTTACCGGAGGGAAAAGTGAGCTCCAAATCTGATCAAGATTAGGATTTTCAATGAAACATACAAATGTGAATTTTTATAATCCATGCATTCTTTTTCCTTTGATTATTCCGCACTTAATCTCATACAGTCAACCTTCCTGAAGTCAAATCAGTTGGGACTCAAGAAAAAAGCTTCGACTTAAAAAGGGTGAAAAACAATAGAATCTAAAGAGAAGATCGACTTTTAAAAGACCTTTGACTTAGACAATTATTTGAATTATGTGAGTTTGACTTGGGCAAGGTTAACTGTACTTGATTTTAACCTATTCCATTGTTTTTCATCCAGTTTTTTTTTTTTCATTCACAGTTACCGAGGAAGACTCCAAAAAGTCGAGTGGTAATAATTTGAAAATAAAATAAAAGTTATCACAGGTAGGGGGGAAAGCAAGACAAGAAAAAAAAAAAAAAAAAATTATCAAAATTATTTTCCATTAATCAAGAGATTTTCGTCTCATCAAATTAGCAACATTAGATTTCAGAACTATTAAATTTGATACTTAAGAACCTTGTTGATAACTCAAATATTATATTGATAACAAGAACATATTCATAGGCTTTAAACCAGTGGCAGTGAAGGATGCAGGGGGTGGGGGGTTCTGTCATAGAATTGGGCCAAAAATACATTGAATTTTGGCCCTCCGCTCCAATTTTCAAATCCTGGATCCACTGCTGGATAATATCATAATGGCCTGAAAATATTGTAAAATTACATTTCCAATTCAAATCATAATATTAATAATTATAATTAACTTTTATTATAGTTTATACATCAATTAAGCATATGCCAATGTTCTGATTAGGGCCTAACATTAATATTATTAATAATATTAATAATGAATAATAATAATAAATAATAATAGGCCTAATAATAATTAACCTCTCTAAATTAAATAGACTAATGAATAATTTATAATTCATGACATAAGTTTTGCAACAAACATACATGCATGCATGCATACATGCATTTGTAAACATTTGTAGTACTTCGAAGGCGAAACCCAACATCTTCTTCATCATAATATAATTAAACTCAAGACAAGATTGAATTGAATTAATTTGAATTCATTGCCGAATTAGAACTTGGACTTTGTCTAGAATTTAAAGATCTGAAACAATAACTAGACTCTATTCTAGACTAGAGTAATTCTAAATATAATTATAAATATATATAATATTGCATTCAGGAAAAATACTGTTAAGGTGACACATTTTAAATTGGAAGGAAAAAAATGTTTTGCAAGTACTGAGCAAAGAAAACTTATTTTTGAAAAGATCATTGTGGAAATCAATTGCAAAAACGGCAGGGTAATGAAGTAAACGGTACAACACGTACATCGTATAGGCTTGCACGTACAGTATAGGTACGGTGGCCTTGAAATATAGGAACCTGCGAACCTCCCGAAAATGCCTGAGAGATCTCCTGACACCGACTAGTTTACCCAGTTGCGACAAAATGCGACAGGTTTTTACTGTAAATGCAAGTGGTTTCTAGGTTAAAAACATCCACAAAAATCAAATAAAGACCGGTTTTTTAAAAACCCCTGAGATCTTATCATAGAAAACATGGTCCAAAGTCACAAAATCGATGCATTTTTTTCCAAACTTGCCAAAATACACGATTTCTAGGGTGAAAACGAACTGGTCGTCAAGTTTTGACTGGTCATTTCGCATGTATAACATGTGTATATGAAATGACGAAAATATCTCTTCAAAATGACGTCATATAACGAGGCAAGAGAGAAAAAACCAACCCGGAAGCAGAAATAATTTGGGGTCACTTTATTCAAGATGGCGACTCGCATGAGACACTTTGTGTAATGTGGAGCTCCGCGATAATGTCATCAAATGCAAGATTCCCGATCATTTTGATGAGCCAAATTAAACTTTTTGTTTTTAGTAATATATAGTGCATTTGGCGATCCTGGGTTTTAGCGGTCTAAACTTATTTCAGGTTGCTAACTTCAGCTCGTCTATGCCCTAACCCTAACCCTAACCCTAACCCTAGTTAGCAACCTAAAATAATTTAGACCGCTAAAACCTAGGATTGCCGTGCATTTTATTGATATTTAAAAAAAAATTTAATGCTAAAAATATAGCCACAGTGCTTCGATGAAAATTGACATTTTAAAATTTAACACGTCGGCAGAATAGGAAATGTGTTAAGTGCGACCCCGTTGACATCGCTATATACTGGGCATATTAGCTATAGGCCTAATATAGTAATAGCCATATAATCTAGCTTTTCTACAGAGTAAAATATTAGAAATGGAATAAACCAATGGCAATGCCAATAAATAGCATACTAGATATCCAACTTCCAAGATCTAGTAGTGTAGTACTAGTAGTAGTATGTTCTAATCCACGTGCCCACCTATACAGATTCGTGTCTTGGGCTTGGCTTTGCAATGTCAATGATAAACTCAGTCTCAATTCAAAAACTAAACAAGAGATATAGACCTAAATATCATAAAACAAAGAAAACGGGATGTTTTTGAGCATTTTAATCACTTACCAGCCTTCCAGCTACTAGACAAGCAAACATTCTGACACGCTTTTCCCAGAACTATAATGATACAAATTGTTAAATTAGTAGAAAACATCGGTTGAGGCTATGTTGGCGTCATTTGGGCAGCTATTGAACGAGCAATTATGAATATTCATAAGTACGGGCGCGCCGCGCTAATTTAATCGCGCTCGCTCTGATCTCGATCTCAAATGCCAAAATTACGCCAATAATGCTGGAATCGCGCCGGTCTCACTGTACTTTGTCAAATATGAAACAAGAAGAAAATGAAAAGTCGGATTTTATTTTTTTTTAAACATTTATCGATATCTTATGGGTTGGATATCATTTTGTACATTGAATCTCACAATATGACACCTTTATTTCCATTCTTTTAGGTGATTTCAATTGTAAAAACAAAGAAATGCCAAAATTACGCCAATAATGCTGGAATCGCGCCAGTCTTACTGTACTTTGTCAAATATGAAACAAGAAGAAAATGAAAAGTCGGAAAAGTTCTATCTGTTTACATTTATTGATATCTCATGGGTTGGATATCATTTTGTACATTGAATCTCACAATATGACACCTTTATATCCATTCTTTTAGGTGATTTCAATTGTAAAAACAAAGAAATGCCAAAATTACGCCAATAATGCTGGAATCGCGCCAGTCTTACTGTACTTTGTCAAATATGAAACAAGAAGAAAATGAAAAGTCGGAAAAGTTCTATCTGTTTACATTTATTGATATCTCATGGGTTGGATATCATTTTGTACATTGAATCTCACAATATGACACCTTTATATCCATTCTTTTAGGTGATTTCAATTGTAAAAACAAAGAAATGCCAAAATTACGCCAATAATGCTGGAATCGCGCCAGTCTTACTGTACTTTGTCAAATATGAAACAAGAAGAAAATGAAAAGTCGGATTTTATTTTTTTAAAAACATTTATCGATATCTTATGGGTTGGATATCATTTTGTACATTGAATCTCACAATATGACACCTTTATTTCCATTCTTTTAGGTGATTTCAATTGTAAAAACAAAGAAATGCCAAAATTACGCCAATAATGCTGGAATCGCGCCAGTCTTACTGTACTTTGTCAAATATGAAACAAGAAGAAAATGAAAAGTCGGAAAAGTTCTATCTGTTTACATTTATTGATATCTCATGGGTTGGATATCATTTTGTACATTGAATCTCACAATATGACACCTTTATATCCATTCTTTTAGGTGATTTCAATTGTAAAAACAAAGAAATGCCAAAATTACGCCAATAATGCTGGAATCGCGCCAGTCTTACTGTACTTTGTCAAATATGAAACAAGAAGAAAATGAAAAGTCGGAAAAGTTCTATCTGTTTACATTTATTGATATCTCATGGGTTGGATATCATTTTGTACATTGAATCTCACAATATGACACCTTTATATCCATTCTTTTAGGTGATTTCAATTGTAAAAACAAAGAAATGCCAAAATTACGCCAATAATGCTGGAATCGCGCCAGTCTTACTGTACTTTGTCAAATATGAAACAAGAAGAAAATGAAAAGTCGGAAAAGTTCTATCTGTTTACATTTATTGATATCTCATGGGTTGGATATCATTTTGTACATTGAATCTCACAATATGACACCTTTATATCCATTCTTTTAGGTGATTTCAATTGTAAAAACAAAGAAATGCCAAAATTACGCCAATAATGCTGGAATCGCGCCAGTCTTACTGTACTTTGTCAAATATGAAACAAGAAGAAAATGAAAAGTCGGATTTTATTTTTTTAAAAACATTTATCGATATCTTATGGGTTGGATATCATTTTGTACATTGAATCTCACAATATGACACCTTTATTTCCATTCTTTTAGGTGATTTCAATTGTAAAAACAAAGAAATGCCAAAATTACGCCAATAATGCTGGAATCCCGCCAGTCTTAATGTACTTTGTCAAATATGAAACAAGAAGAAAATGAAAAGTCGGATTTTATTTTTTTAAAAACATTTATCGATATCTTATGGGTTGGATATCATTTTGTACATTGAATCTCACAATATGACACCTTTATTTCCATTCTTTTAGGTGATTTCAATTGTAAAAACAAAGAAATGCCAAAATTACGCCAATAATGCTGGAATCCCGCCAGTCTTAATGTACTTTGTCAAATATGAAACAATAACAAAATGAAAAGTCGGAAAAGTTCTATTCGTTTACATTTATTGATATTTTAAGGGTTGGATATCATTTTGTACATTTTATCTCACAATATGACACCTTTATTTCCATTCTTTTAGGTGATTTCAATTGTAAAAACAAAGAAATGCCAAAATTACGCCAATAATGCTGGAATCGCGCCAGTCTTACTGTACTTTGTCAAATATGAAACAAGAAGAAAATGAAAAGTCGGAAAAGTTCTATCTGTTTACATTTATTGATATTTTAAGGGTTGGATATCATTTTGTACATTGAATCTCACAATATGACACCTTTATTTCCATTCTTTTAAGTGATTTCAATTGTAAAAACAAAGAAATGCCAAAATTACGCCAATAATGCTGGAATCGCGCCAGTCTTACTGTACTTTGTCAAATATGAAACAAGAAGAAAATGAAAAGTCGGAAAAGTTCTATCTGTTTACATTTATTGATATTTTAAGGGTTGGATATCATTTTGTACATTGAATCTCACAATATGACACCTTTATTTCCATTCTTTTAAGTGATTTCAATTGTAAAAACAAAGAAATGCCAAAATTACGCCAATAATCCTGGAATCGCGCCAAACTAACTGTCTAACCAATATTCGAAGTCCTGGTAGGTATTCTCACGCACCTCGATGCATCATGTACAATCTCTATGGAAGAGAGCGCGCGCGCGGAATCCGAGCTCATGAATAATAATGAGGGTGCCCAAATCACGCCAACATAGCCTCAACCGAAAACATCAAAGCAATAAACTAGTCTTTCGTCCAGGCAACTTGTGTTGTAATTTCAATAAATGCTTGTATGCGAGTGAGTGGCCACCGGTGTGACAGCAGATCGTGTGACGGTGGCGGATTACGTAACAAGTACACAATCCGCCGGTGTACCGTCTTCTTCTCTTCTCTGTTGACTTCCTCCGTTTACTGGAGAACTACAATCCTTTGCTTGCAGAGGGAACAAATATATGATGTGTCAGACCAAGGAGTTATCACAGAACTTGGTCGGACTGTTACCAGACCAGTGCTCCCCCCCCCCCCCCCCCCCCCCCCGCGGAGATAACATATTTTGTTGGATCTGAGTGTCTCGGCTCCAGGGGTGTTGATCCCTGTTCATGATTTTTTTTTTTTTTTTTTTGGGGGGGGGGGGGGGTGACTGGAGAGGGACCGAAGCCAGTGGCGTAGCTAGAGATTATGGCGCTCGGGGCAATGAATTTACGCCCCCCCCCCCCCCCCCGAGTGTCCAAACGTTATTGTATAAGCGACGGAGCAAAGCGACCGAGTGGAAATAATAAAATTTTTAACACTAAAAAATGCAATTTCTTGTGCATTTTACCCAGGAAATTTCACAATTGACCACCGCAATTGAGGGGTAGCATAGGTCAAATGTTATACATGGATAAACGGTTTTCTATTCACTCACTTCTTAATCGGGAGCAAAACTAACAAAAACCCTATAGGCTTGAGAAAGAGTCGAGAATTCTGCAAGGCTATCTGAATTGAGATTTCTTTCAAAAGTTGAACCTTTGCAAATGCTGTTTATCTTTCAAAGTGGGGAGGGGGGCACCAGCAAAAAAGGGTACTTTTGGGGAAAAGGGGGCACCTATAAGGGGTGAATATAAAACGAAAAAGGGACCATTGTTGTGACATTGGTATTACCCTACAGTCCAGTTAACATTATTAATGCATTATCAAACATCATTTTCTTCCTTTTTATTGTGGTTCTGGAGACTGCTTCAGCTTCCCCAATTAGCAGTTGTATGTGATGGTCTAATGACTCAAATGCGAGCGAGCGAAACGAGCGAGCAAAATTTTTCTAATGCTGAATTCCTTTGTTTGAGAATTATTTATAGCGATATAATGAAAATTACAGCAGCAAATGAACTGGGGGATATCGAATTATGTTTTAATTCTTACATTATCCCTGTCGTTAATTCTTTAGGATTACATCGATATCAACATACTTTATGCAATCTTCTTGATTTCATTATATATTATAAAAATAAGAGCTAGCTAGTGAGCGTAGCGAGCGAGTTTTGAGATTTTCAGAAAATATTGCCCTTAATTGGTGTAAATTATGGGCACATTCGCGCGTGCGGAATAAGAAATCCTTTGCTGGGGGGGGGGGGGGGGGGGTGGGGGTAGGCATTATGCCCCTCTTGCCTCCAGCTCCACTGTCTTATATTGTAGTAATTATGTACCTGTTACTACATAAAGCCGCATCGATTCTTTGAAGTTAGATATGGCTCTTTTTGTAAGAAACAGTGGGAAATATAGGTAATAGGGGGCATTTATCCGAAGAGGAAAAGGTGCTTATCAGAGATGGTATGGGGCAAGTGAAAAGGGGCACCCATGAGAAGAGGGAAAGGGCACATACTAGATAGGAAAAGGGGAACTTATCAGATTTAAAAAGGGGCACTCTTTAGAAGGGAAAGGGGCACCTATCAGAAGTAAAAATGTACTTATCATCAAAAGAAACGGGCACTTATTAGAGAGATAAGGAGGCAATTATCAGATTTGAAAAGGGGCACTTTTAGTAGTAAAAAAGCCACTCAGCAGAGAGAAAGGGGGCATTTTCAGATGTAAAAAGGGCACTTTTTGGGTACTTGAAAAAGTAGGGGGAGGCACTGCCCCCCCGGCGCGCCGCCCCTGTTAGGGGCGCAATATTTAGCAGGAGTCATAAGAAACTTACATGATATAGCGAGCAAAGCAATTACAATTCTCTTTTTTCAAATTTTGTAACCTTTTAGCTATTTAAGAACTATATACTGGGGGCGCGATATTACGAGATCCCGAAAGAAAATAATTATGCGAGGAAGCAAAGCGACCAAGCCTTGGAAAATTGTTGCATTTCAAACCTTTAAAAACTAGATTTCTAGTGCATTTACCTTGCAGATTTGGGGGCGTATAATCCGTAAGGATTCTGATTTTTCTTAATTTCCCAATTTCTTTTTTTCTCTCATTTGCGTTTTTTGCGTCCCCTCCAAGTGCCCCCCTTCCTCTAGATACGCCACTGAGCGAAGCGACCGAGCCGGAGGGGGGGGGGGGGGATTGTGTGGGAGGGGGTATCCCTCTCCCCCACCATGGACTTTTTCAAAAATCTATCTATAAAACTTGAGCATTTTAGAGCATCCTGAAAGGGTTTTTTGAAATTATGGCATTATTATTTCCATACTACTAATCAAGAATGTAATGGTATTTCAAGATCAAGCATAATGAGTTTGGGTAATAATTAGTTTTAAGTTAATGTATCATAATTCTTATTTTTTTATCCAACAATATTGGGGGGGGGGGGGTGATAATACCGGCCATCCCCCCACCTCAATTTTTTTGGATATATACCCACCATCCCCCCGGGATCGACACCCATGCTCGGCTCCCCAAAATCTGCGCAGAAGATACAATTTGCTCCGGGAGCTGAGTGCCCGCCCCACCCCCTCTCTCTCTCCCTCTCTCCTTACTTCTTTCTCACTTACTTCTTCCCCTTCTATATTTGCTCTCTTCATTTTCTCAGTTTCTCTCATTATTATCATTATAATTGGGTAACGACATCAGGAAATCGGTCTCTTAATAAAAAGGGGAAAAAGATGCAGGGGCGTATCCAGGATTTCCAAATAGGGGGGGGGGGGCGCCAGGAATTATTGATCGCCGTCATGGGGGAGAAATTTCTGAAGAAGGGCTGAGATGCAAAATAGTGCTATAAAGTGCTATTTTTTTTTTACGACGGCCAATAAGGGGGGGGGGGCGCCTGTTGCGCCCCCCTGGATACGCCACTGAGATGTACAACTCTATGATATAGCCAAGGCCACTACATAAAACAATGGTGAGTAGCGTAGCCTTGACATCACAGTGTTATCAATTTTTATATCATTCAAAAATCCATAACTTTCTTATGTTTTTTTTTATTTCCTCGGCCTTTTAAATGCTAGGCCTATTTTTTCTGTTATTGACCAATCAACTTGTTTTGGTGCTGAACCTATCCCTTTTTAATCTAATAAATGAAATACAGTATTCATTTTGATGCATTAATCCGAGCTATCCCGGAGGTTTATTCATAATTTTAGAGACAACAATTGAAATAATGAAGTTTCAACATAATACCTTGAAAGGGATCTGTAACAGATATACATTTCTACAACTACATGTATAACAAATTCGCTTTTTTCTTTATAATCTCTATTTCCATGCGATCATTTTGTTAAATATTTCTCCCTTGTAACGGTAATACACTATCCTTTCCATGCTTTCGAGAGAGAGAGTTGATTTCCGGTGTTTATATACTCTTTGGTTGATTGCCCAAGATTACTCGGAAACATTTTCGTAATGGCCTCGAGAAAACAATATAATTATGATAATCACAACTATTACTCATTTAAAGGTAAATCTAAGTGCACTACTACTATTTTTACTAATAATTTTTTTAAAGAAACATAATTTTCCCCAATGATCATCTGTACAGTAGTCCTCCTTGGTCAAATCCACTCGGTCATAGCCAACTTACATGTAGCTCTGGGCGGTTTCTTCCAAGTAGGTCTAATGCCACTCAGTCCATGACTGAGATCTTCGAATAAATTTGTCTACACCAGGTTGGTCCACTATCCCGGAGTGCAATTATCAGTTTTTTCAATCAACAATACTGGAGTCTTACGAGGCCCTGTATAATTGGAATGAGTACACATGTTGTCTCTGTCCCTTTAGTTTAACAGCTATTTCGTCCACGATATTTTGCCACTTTGTCCAGTAAGCATGATTTGGGGCTTTTAAAATTGTGTCTATTTGTCGTTGTGTCTACTAATAGCCATTTACTTCACGCGCCTTCTTTCTGTCCATATTTCAGCTTGTCTGAATTATTTCGTCTTTTTCAATGTCTATACATGTAAAGCCCACCGCACACTCTATACGATCCGACTGCGATCCGATTTTAGAAAAAATTGCAATAACATTAGATATGGAAACTTAAACACCTTTGATAATCCTGATTAAGGTTCTGAATAATGATATGAATACTAAAAATCGAAATTTGGTGAATCGTAAGCCTTCTTGTCGGAGTAACAGCCAAATCGGCTTCAAATCGTAGACAATCGCACGATTGGTGTGACGTTACTGCGATTCGGCACCGAATTGCTTTCATTCAGAGAAGGCTTCCTATCTCCTGAAATTCCTTTATCATCATTCATATGGGTAATATTGGAGCGCCTTGAGCACCATTCATGGTGGATATGAGCGCTATATTAATATCCATTATTATTATTATTATTATTATTATTATTATTATTATTATTATTATTTGGAAACTCAATCATTAATAATTTACATGTTTGAATGTTTATATCAAATGCTATGGCAAACTAAGTCTTCCCAAATCGAATCGTATCCAGATCGTAGAGTGTGCGGTGGGCTTTATTCGTCTATATATTCCTATCCATTTCTTCTAGTATTCGGTATAATTACCATTCTGTCTAATAACCAAGTAGGCTATAAATGAATCGTATATAAAGCCCATTTGGCCTGGTGCACATGGCACATATACCTTATTATATTTTTTGTCTGCTTCACTTTTTTTTTAATTCTTTCTGATTTGCGAAGCAAATAATCTCTGCTACAGATATATATCCGGGGGTATATAGTGCCCCAATGCCCAAGCCTCTCTTCTGTGTGTTATATTATTACGACCCATCCCGAGTGGGCATATGACCGATTTGAAACAGTTTACATTGGGATTTAATTCTTCGTTTAATTTTTGTTAAAATCATATTTTATTTTATAAAATATTCCGGGAAATGATTATAATCTGTAAAAAAAAACCCCAGCAACGCCCCCACCCCCCTAATTAAACGCCGAAGCTGGATATTGAATTATAT
Source organism: Heliocidaris erythrogramma (assembly GCA_025617745.1). Taxonomy (NCBI): domain Eukaryota; kingdom Metazoa; phylum Echinodermata; class Echinoidea; order Camarodonta; family Echinometridae; genus Heliocidaris; species Heliocidaris erythrogramma. The sequence goes on along the minus strand of CM046858.1, from coordinate 42,934,298 downwards.
TATCAAAACTGGGCCCTCTTGCATAAAAAAGTTGCGATTAAACGCAACTCAAAAATTAAACGCAACTTGATTTTCAACCAATCAGGATCGCATATTTTGGACTTGCGTTCAAATTTTTTAGTTCAATTTTATATGCAAGAGGATCGGCCATTAGTTTGGTATTAAAGTGGAAAAAACCAGATGAAATTGTTATGTAGCGCTAAACGAAACGGAAATCGAATCAATTAAAAATAGGCCAAATGAACATTAAACAATTTGGAAGTCAGACCAAAAATGACGATAAGCCAAATTATTCAATATATGGGGAAACAGTTAGTAGCCTCTTTGGTTGTTGAACCAAATGATAATAAAAAGCTCCTATAATTAATGAAGTTTGGACTTCGTAGACGGATTGGGTTAAGCATAACGGATATCATACAAATTTAAATGGACAAAACGCTGAGCCGGGGATAAAGTGCATGGGCGGTACCGGTATTCTCAAATATCGCCCCAGTTGGTACATGGTTCGACGAAATGGTTTTGACAGAACGATTATAGAATTATTTTTGATCAGACGTATACTGTTTACTGGACGAAGTGATCACTGGACTAAGTGGTGATGGACGAACTGATGTTAGAAATGTTGGATTGTTTGGGACGACGACGAGTGCGCACAATCACCATGGACAAGCTGACAGTAAGAGCGATGAGAACACAGAGGGCGCCCAAGGCAGCGACAATCAGAGGGTCACGAGTTTCAGCTCCTGTGAAAAATTAATCACATGATAATTATGTTGTGTAGTTTATTACGAGATAGGTATGTGGATAGGTATATCGATTGATCCAATGTTCGTAATGATCCATGGGAAATTATTATCTTTGGAGGGGATGAATTAAAAGCATCAATGAATCAGGATGATAGCGAAGAGATTGAAATAATAATATCGTTACAGCAACACAATTATATAAGAGGAATTTTCTTAATATCATTGTGCATCATAGACCAAAACGCAATATAAAACAAGATGAATGCGATTGCGTCTCTAGTAATCCTCCACCTAAATTCAGTTAATTTATTATTCTCATTTGCTACTATATGATTGCATAATTTTCACTACCATTAATTTTCACAATCTTTAATCTTATGATCTGTCCCCGTTCCCCAAACTCTGCTTATCTTCTTAAGATGCTACACACTATAGTTGATTTACATCTGCGTCAGTAGGTTTTTATGATACTGCCATTCATGTACAAAAATTTAAAAAAATAAACAACTCGTAACTATCACCTATTGACCTTGGTTACTTTTGAACTTTGAATCCATAGGTATGAAAATATTTTGAAATGTTCATTTGGGGAGACTTTTTCCCACTGTTAACTTTTAACGGTTCTCATTTTTGTGAATATTTGGAACATGTTACCAAAACCAAAGACTGAGTGTTGCCGCAGAATGTTTTCATACATACAGAGGCTGTTAAATGTTAAATTGATTAATACCTTTAATACAGTTATCAAATTATCAAATATACGAATTCTGCTTTGCTATGATCTTTAAAGGAATATGCCTGTTTTTTCAACTTAGGGGGGGGGGGGGGGGTGTATTGACATTTTCCATGTTCCTTTTTTTATGTATTTTGTTTTTGTATATTCTTAATTCATGACTATAAGTAATATTGTCATTTTGTTTCTTTGTGTGTATTCATCTGGACCACAGGGAAGAACAGCTTTGTAACATGCAGTGCATTGTTAGGATTCGCCTTTCCGTCGGAGAAAGGCTCATATATATATATATATATATATATATATATATATACACACACACATCCCCAGCCCCCCCCCCCCCACACAATATATATATAATAAATGTCCTATGGGCGAAAATTTGACTTCTTTCATCTCTTAACGGTTGTCTCATTCATCATTGACATAGACCAGCTCCTTGTAAAGGCATATGTGGGAAGTGTTGGCTACAACAGTTAGTGAATTTTTAAATTGATTTCTACTAGGTAACTCATAATGAGTGGATGACCAAGGAGTTATCATAGAACACCTTGGGGTGGCTACTCCCTAATTACCCTCTACAATAACTAACCCCTAAGACAATTACCCCATGGTAATTATCCCCCGGACAATTAGATCTAAAGATAATTATGCACCCCAAATACTTCAGATTAACTAACATTATGAAACTATCATAGAGGGTAATGTCCTGGGGATATTCTCCAGGGGTAGGCAGGTTTTGAAACAAATGTTCTGACAGTAATGGTCTCTGGGATAATTGGGAGGTATGCCTGATCGTCTGGTTAAACCATGTTCACTTCTCTAGAGGGAGTTTGTTTAGTTCTTGATGGAAAATTGGTACATTTGATGATAGCAGCCATGCCTTGTTGCATGCTGTCCATATGGGGTTGCTTTTTTCTCTTCACAGCAGCTCATTCATGTAGCTAGAATCTTCTTTTTCGATAACTTTAATTTTCTATTGTCTTTAATTTTTATGTCACTTTTCAATTGCTCTCAGTAGAATCATGAGCAGACCATAGTGCTCAAACCAAGAAAATTAACACTTGAAATTTATCCTCTCAGACAATTTATAGTCTATTATGTGGTCAAAACACTTCTCATAGGAAATTGGGGGGGGGGGGGAATCGTCCGGGGAAATTTGTCCGGGCAGTTTTTACTTGCTGTAGTCGTCCTAGGGGTAATTGTCCTGGGGTAATAGTCACAATTGTAATGGGGTGTAGTAGTCCATTATTAATGAATTAGCTGTTAATAATCATTTTCTTAGTTCCATATACAATACTTAACACTACCTGTATGCTTCCAAATGCAGCTGGTCTAATATTTTTTTCCAGGACTGTAGTACAAGTATATGGAAATAACATATACAACAGCTTTGGCAGCTCTCGGGGAAATTATAAAATTGTGAGAATGAAAATGAGAGAATAATGGTTACGTAGCTTAAATCAAAGTTCCCCAGAGCTGTCCTCCCTTTTGAAATTTTTGCAAAGGTTGAAAAAATGTCTCCGCCGGGATTTGAACCCTGGTCACTGGCTTAGAACGCCAATATATATCACGGGCCAGTGGTTTCAGTTACACCATATTCAATTGGCCGACAGACTAACAAATCTTCAACCTTATTAATGTGTGTGCGTGTATTTGTATTTGAAAGAGAAAAGGAAAAAAAAAGACGAAGAGATAATGATACGACCGATTATTCGGAATTGATGTATACAGTAGGCGATAAAATAATATCATATGAAGGACTGACTTCTAAATTATGTTATAAAATCTTTATAGATAATATAAAGGAAACCTTTGCATTTAGAAACGCGGAAATAACACATTTAAGTACTAATTCTGGAGTTGCGACTTGCTTTTTGACCCCGAGATTATGCACTTTAGATGGGAAATTACGTGAATTTAGATTAGTTTAGATTATTACATATTATCTTATATTGTAATGATAAATAATTGTATCAATTTTTTTTTAATCATCTAACTTATGTTTTCTTTGGAAAGAAAATTGAGGTATACAATCACTTGTTTATGAAGTGTCAATTGGTTTAAAAATTGTGGCAAGAAATGGGGAACAAATGAATTGATGCACTTAAATACTTTAAAATGGTAGGAAATTTTAGTTGGTTTAGAGGGAAAATCAGAAAAACATATGTACATTAACCACTTAATTATACTCATAAAATATCTGATATACAATGCGAGATAAAAAAATGCCCCCAACAAAGAAAGAAATCTATAATGCACTTTTAGAAAGTAAAGATAATGAACGGAAAAAAGCAATAGCTCGAAATAAGTTACTTCTATACATCTAAAAAAATTGACTTATTTTGAATGTTGGACGGAAGGAGGACATACAAGATCATATTACAAACGAAAAAAAAAAATGTATTCATTGTTACAATATCCCTATATACTTTAATTCGTCACCTATGATTTTAATCTATACCTTGTTCAGTTAATTGTATTATGGTTTATTTGTGAATGGCATGTTATGGAATCATATTATTTGTATTGTCTATTGCCATGTTGAATTGTAATGTGTAAGCAATGCCTAATTTGTAATATTCATTTTGAAAATCTGAATCAAGGAATAAAATATTATGAAAACACACAAAAAATTTGCTTGTTGTTGTTTTGTTTATAAGCAAGTTGGTTTGGTATTTCTAATGTAAAACGTGCGTACATAAAGGTCTTTACATAATCCGATAAAAAGCACATAGTGACAAACAATAAATGCAAATCCAAAATAGCGTTTTTCGTATTATAATTTTACTCTTCGGAACCTATACTCACCACCATCATCAATCATCATGGCCTGTTGGGAGTGCGAAGCATCGGAGAGAGGTCCGTTCGTAATGGTGTGGGGTTTGGACCGGGAGCCCGACGGCTGCAGACTACGACGAGATCGTGTCAGACAACCTTGAGCACAGCGCGAGCCTGGGTCACCGTTGTCACAGATCAGAACTGAACAGTGGACATAAACCTGGCGCAAGAAACGAGAGAGAGTAAAGATGATTACAGTCAGACATATTGTTTAATGATAATCTCGAGTTCTGCCAATAGGGAAGATTATTCTCACGGAAAAATGTATTCAAAACTACTAATAATTGACATTTGCCACTATTCTGTTACCATGATTATAGGCCAAGAATAATCACCATTTATAAGATTTGTCACTGACGATGATGATAGTATTGATGATTATAATGATTATAATAATAATGATAATAATAACAATACAATATTTTAATAGCTACAAGTTATCTATCGGCACATCTCCATCGTGGGGGGGCGGGGTATTCAAGGCACTTACAAACTAGTAGGCCTATTACAATTTGTTAATGCAGTGACCTTGTTAACCATGCTGCCCTATAATGCACTGAAAACATTCAAACAACAACTTTCTACAAGGTACACCTGAATAGAGAGTGGAAAATGTAGATTAATATTTTGCCAAAGAACATACAGTACGTAAGTGCCACGGCTGAGACTCAACCGTGAACCATGTGATCCACGGTGACGTATCCACGTAGCACGACACCTCTGTGAAAAAAATAAAAATATTCGCACCTACCTCTTCATAATCGCCAATGAAGGTAAACGCATCGACGCGGAATCCCTTAAAAGTGGACGAATACGAGTAATAGATGTACGTAGTACTGTCAACAGCACACCTGTCAGACAAAAACAAAATCTCATAAAATGAAGAACATGTTACACCAATAAAGCCGAATTCAGAGAAAAACGGATGTTTAATCCGCCTGTTCCGCAATATTGATTTGGAAGAAGAGTAGGTCCCATGCATAGTCCTACTTTCTACAGTTTCTTGTCACATCCCTTAATAACAGAAATAGCTGTTCATTCTAGTGATATGCCTGTTTTTATTGATGTTAAGTTTGCGAGGGAGAACAGAGACCGAGCGATGTTTTCCAACACTTTTGTAGTTATTAAATTTTCTCCAGCACACCACACAAGAAAATAAAAGCGTACTCTCTCTAAAAAATGAGAGTGCATTTTCACTATATTTTCACTCCCCGGGAGTGACGTCAGTGATCACTCGTTTAGGAGTGAATATCGAGTGACTATCCAGTGCTCTTTAAGAGGAAAAGTGTGGAGTTTCACTCTGTTTTCACTCCCCCTGTAAGTGACGTCAGTGATCACTCGATTTTTTTTTAGAGAGTACGTTATTGATATTCCGTGGTGATCCCTTCCGGGATCCCTCATGAAAATTTCCCCCAATCGCCGACATCGCATTTTTATAAGCCATACTATATAACCAGGGGCGGATACAGGATTTTCTGAAAGGGGGTGGGGCGCATTTCAGAAAGAGGGGCGACACTGAGGAACCCTCCGTTTGACAAAGCCAAACGGCCATCTATGGGGGCCGAAGGCATACTTTGTCAGACAAAACGGGGGGCGCACGCCCCTTGCGCCACCCCTGGATCCGCGCCTGATAACTGATTATATATAGCAAATTAAAAAAATGCCAGCCTACAGTACAATTTCCATGTAGGCCTGTTTAAATAATATATCTACTATTGACATATCTTCTACATGTTCTAAGGAGCTTGACTGTTTAAGCTGCACACACTAAGAAAAAAAGGTACAATTTTGCACCCTTCAAATGCAACAAAAGTTGCACCTTTTTGGTTGCAACCTAAGAAGCTTTTTGCAGCTTTAAGGGTGCAGTTTTTTGCACCATAAGTGTGCAGAGTTGTACATTTTTAGGGTGAAAAAGGGCATTACAGGGTGCAAAGAAGAACAAAAATGTGCATTTTACACCCTTTTCATGTAGGGTGCAAGATTGCACCAAAAAAGGTGCTGCCAGTGTTGCATTTTAGGGTGCAAACTTGAACTATTTTTCTTAGTGTGTATGTTTTATCAAACGAAGCAGCGTAACGACAGAGCACGTTATGATTCCATAACATGTCATTCCGCTAAAACATCTTAATCCACTTACCCATTGTCGATAATGTCGTAGCGGTGATCGTCAAGAGGGTATGGCGCGCTCGTGGCCCAGCACGACTCGATGAGAAGTGTGAGGTTCGTAACGGAGGTCAGACCGACGCCGAAATAGAGCTGAGCGCCGAGCTCGACTTTGCCAGAGTCGTTGGCGAGTCTATAGAAGCTCGAGTCCGTGTAACGTTCGAGTGACAGCGAAAATTCACCGTATCCTTCCTATTAGATTGCAGGTTTACGAGGAATAATTTCAAATTACGTTCTATTCTATAAATTTATTGCAAGTACCAAGCATCAAACGGATTATCATTGTGTATTTAGGCATACCCGCTACAAGCGTCTGCTTATTGGGATCGTATCTTCTTCCTTGTATTGCAAGTTCTTATGTCATGTAAATTGTACTATTTGAACAGATGTTAAATGTTGTCAAAATCAATGGAAGAAAATAAATGTTAATTTGAACTGAATCTGAAAAATCTGAAAAAGGACAAAAGTTATCTTTCTTCAACTTTTCTAATGACGCGTAAACACACCGAAGAAACTCTTGCATCACCGATAACAATAACTATGAACGTAAATATTTCCTTAATCGTTTCATTTTCATTAAGTTTCATTTCATTTCATTTCATTTCATTTTATTTCAACACGGCAACACTTGCTTAAGCCAATGACTGTTTTTCTGCAGGTCCGTGCATACATAAAAAAACATACAAAATATAACACATGAGGAATATCACATAGAAAATAATAAAAGAAATACATGCAAATCCTCTTACACATATAAAATAAACATTTAAAGTAAAAAAAAACAAACAAAAACAAAAACAAAAACAAAAAAAGTTGAAGGGAAAAACTACTGGATATCGGTTGCAGGTCCCATCTCACCAATCTATGCTCATGAGCCTTTTTATGATGTTGTTGAAATGGCAGATCTCAGGTATTGCGTTCTTTTTGGGCCACTCCGTGTATATGTATATGTATGTGTATATGTATACAGTGCGTATCAAAAAAAGTATATCCAAATTTTAAAAGCTTCTAATTAAAAATTTATAACCAATGTGACCTTGAAATTCTATTTCGTGCTGGTGAAGAGTAACTTGTTTTCTGTTCAATGATGCTTTTTAAAACCTGGTGCTTAGTCATCCATGGCAGAGAAGTCATTAGGTAAGTCATTAGGTATACCTAATGACTTCTCTGCCATGGATGACTAAGCACCAGGTTTTAAAAAGCGTTGTCAAAATCTCCTTGTACCAAGTTTGGGCTGATCCAACGAATGTGGGTCAAGCCATATATGAATGTGTTACTTTAGTCTCACCTCCTTTTAGAAGTTGAGTTCTCTTTCATGCTTTAATTCTTCATTGTTTAAAATGATCCAGTGTATCTAAGCTTTCACATGACTTTTTTAAAAATCCATATGATAATCCTAATTTATAACAGCCTTCTAACTTCTTGTTTCATGCATGATAGCTTGCACCATTTTGCCTGCATAAGCTGCTTTGAATAAGGAGCTTTTTCGAGCACATGAACCCAAAGGTTTACCCTCTTCAAAGACCGAAAAAAATGCAAGGAAGACTACATGTGTTGAGAATTACCAAAGTATTTGCATTTAAACTTGCATGAAAAAAGATAACTTTCCAAATAAACTTTGTCCATTTTGAATGACTCAATGAAAGGGTTACCTTAAACAAGGGATGAGGATGAAGCCAAGATTGTGTCATCATGGAAAAGAAGATATCATAAATTTTGCTCGTAAGAATCCTTTTCTTAATTTTGAGTTGAAATTAACACATTTTCTATTTAAATGCACAAAATCAATTGAATCAATTATTCATTCAAGCATTTTGCTTAAGATAGCTGGCCCTGCATTTCTGTTATTTCTACTTGTTCATCTCGATTTATAATCTTGTCTTTATTCTGTTGTCATTGTTATTTAATTGTCACATTTTTGAATTTGAACAATTATGTTGTATATTTATTACTATAATTGTTTGTAAATTTGTTATTTGATTTGACAATAAATGCAGAAACTCCTGCAAAAAAAAAAAAAAAAATCTCAGCAATTGCTTTCAAACTATAATAACCAAAGCATAAAAATATTGCTTTTGCCCCACTTTCGTTGCTTCAGCCCAAACTTATAAAAGAGGCTTTTGACAATACTTTTTGGAAAGCCTGCTGCTCAGTCAACCGTGGCAGCACGGTTATGAATAAATTGTGTTTTACTTTGAAATTAATTTCAAGCTCATGGAGGTGATAATTTTTTAATTAGAAGCTACCAAAGTTGGGTATAAATTTTTATATGAACTTTTATGTATATATATATATATATACATATACATAAAAATATCGGATAATTGACATCTCTACGGTTTTTTTATTTATATTTGTCTTTTATATATATATATATATATATATGTGTGAAAGAAATGAGAGAATAATGGTTGCGTAGCTTAAATCAAAGTTCCCCAGAGCTGTCCTCCCTTTCTGAAATTTTTGCAAAGGCTGAAAAAATGTCTCCGCCGGGAATCGAACCCGGGTCGTTGGCTTAGAACGCCAATGCCTTAACCACTAGACCACGGAGACGGGTTAGTGGTTTATATATATATATACACTGTAAAAAAAAATAACTGTAGATTGCTTGACCCCCAAACCTCTCCGACACTTTTTTCATTATTATGGTTGGGTGAGCACAATTTAAAAAAAAAAGAAGAAAACCCTCGTGAACGTGAAATTGCAACATCCATTCGGCTTACTGAAAAAAAAAGAACTCCACATATTTTTAACAAAATGTATCATCACATGTCATGTGTGAACATATTAGAGGCTGTCATCGTGTCATGGGCCCCGTTGCATAAATTTACCATTAATGGTAACTGTGCTATCAATGGTAACTACCATGGTAACATCACTCAACAGCCAATCAAAATCAAGAAATGCTAAAATGTACTGTTAATACAGCATAAAAAATTACCCTTGTGACTTTTGAAAGTGATATTTTTGCCTTTAATGTTTGCCCACTCATGCATGACTCGATGGATCTCATTTTTACAGGGAAGTTAGTCAATAAGGGTACAAATACTCTTACCAAGTTATTTTGCTCACTTCCTGAAGAAGTTACGCCTATTTGATAAAGGGGGGGGGGGGGGGGGGGGGAGTTACTTTTTTGTGTATATATAATTTCCGTACACTTCTTTACAACATATATATATATGTGTGTGAGAGGTTTGACAATCTTCGTACTCATTGACTGTGTCATCGTAGAAGTATTATATCTTGTAAGACGTGTAAAAGTCTCCACACTATCTCAAGCAACAACACAGCATCAACACAGCCGTGATAAAGGCGCCCACGCCGAAAGCTTGGCACTAGCAACGGATATAGAGCTACGTCTCGTGTCATCATTCGCTTTTGCACGTCTTACAAGATATATATATATATATATATATATAATATACAGCCCTGGAAAGAATTATTAGACCAAGCTTCTGTAATAAGGGAACTATAATATGCATACAAAATTATAAAAATGAAATGCCTTTGTATTTCATTGAATGAATACCAAATTCCAGCAATTATACCTTGCTTTTATGATATTTTATTTCCTTCTTACCACAAAAATAACAATTCCAGTAATCATTCTTGGTCTTATAATGTTTTCCATGGCTTTATATATATATATATATATATATACATATGTGTGTGTGTGTGTGTGTTTGTGTGTATCTTAAAGTGTTCGCTTGGATCCAGCTACGGCATGCTGCTTGTCATTGTTCAAAACTCACCTACCCCTGATAAAGGAATAAATAAAAAATGAAGGTTGAATATTTGTCAATCTCTTGCTCAATTGGCTACGCTATTGTCCCCTCCCCGGTGAAGCCACTCAATGTGACTTAGGGACTGCATGTTACCAAAATCGCGGGAAAAAGGGTCAATTTCAAGGAACGTCCGCGGACATAATATTCCTCGAAATATAGAAAAATAGGGGTGCGCATGCAGGTGTCCTCGAAATTGATAAACTAGAGGTCCGGAATAGGGAAGAAAACCGGGGAAGAAAAATCCCAGTAAATGTCTGATCAATACATCAATACAAGCACCAATGTTGATGCTGTGTTGAAAGATGTCATCATGAAAGTGAACCTTGTTTGCAACCTGGACACTGAGGATGGATCAGAGGAGGACACGATTGAGCATGAAGCTTCATGATCTGAGCCAGCATGATGCCAATACGCTAACAGATTTTGTAAGCAATACAAGGTCAGTTAGTCTTACTTCACAACGCAGAAATACAGCAGTCAAAAACTCTTATCCTGATGATGGAATAATTCGCATCACAGTTTGCCTAACGCGAAATCCTGAAGATGATAGTAGAAGGAGATCTACACGCAAAAGAAACATTCAATTATGGGCTTACTCTTAAGGAGTTTGTTGACTAGTGCAACTGTGCAAGAAATAGTATATGACGTTTCAGGACATTACATTTGGCAACGAGAGGTAAACACTGTATTTTATTTAAATCTAGGGACGGTAAATTAATTGTTGCTATTGTCTTGGACACATTTATTGTGCCTTATACGGAGCAACAGATTTCGATATGCGTTACCGAGTTCGTATGTAATGAAATAGGACTGAACTTAGTGAACTTACAGTGAAATGAATATTACTTGTGTGTGAACTTGTAATACGAGGAATCGGATCTTGGACACCTTTATTTTAATGAAAAAAGGGTATAAATGTCTTGGCCTTGAAATATGGTAAAATAGAGGTAAGTTTGCGAAAATGCCCTTACAATCTTATAAATAGGGGTATTTCAAAGTACCATTTTTGTCCTTGTTTTGACGAAAAAAAAGGGGGTTAAATTTCACAAAATGACCTTGAAATTGAGTGTAAAAATTGCCCAATCGCGCGCTTAAAATGATAAAAACAATTGTGCGCACCCAGGTAGGGGTACGGTTTATCTTTATTTTTTATGAATTTATTCGGACCTAAATCATAAATGTCTTTTTCGAGAAGTAGAGAATAATTGTCTTTCTCGTACCAGTTAAATGTTTCAGATGCGGAATATAAAGCAAATAATCACCTTTTGATTTCAGGCGATGAGACATAGACGTACTATCACTTTCTCGGCGATCTGAATGTATACGCTATCTTTCCTCAGCTTCGCTTCGGAAAGATAGCTACGTCCAAATCGCCTCGGAAGTGATAGTTTGTCCCATCACCTGCACCAACGGTAATTATTTGCTTACTAACATACATTTACAACCAAATGCTCACCTCAGTTATAGTATAAAGGCTAGTCTCGGGTCGGAAGGAGTCTCCCAAGACCTGTTCCCTCTCCATGTAGCATGTAACAGGGATGTGAAGATTATGATCTCTGGTAACGATCTCGCTGGTTTCGCTGGTTCCGTTGGTAGGGCCGGTTTTGTAGTAGTTTACAACGTTAGAATATATCATGTAGTCTTCGTCTTTCTGCCACGGGAGGGGGAGGGTCAGGGACACATTAAAGATGAATGTTAATACTATTAACTTCTTCCTGCTGTCAAAGTTTGATGCATGGGATAATTGGGGTGAAATCAACCTAACTCTTTCAGGCGTTATACGGTATCTATCTTATACTCCTCAATGTTGGATAAATTATGTTGAGCAACCACTAGTTACATGGTTAAAAATTTACCAATTTCTGAGCTATTCTTAAGCGAGCTTGACCAGTTTGAAGCAATTATCTTTAATATTTGCGAACAGCCGAACAGTACTAGATATTTTTTAAAGTTGGGTAAAGTTTGTTGGGCAAGTAATGGTTGGCTACAGAATTTACCAAAATAATGAAGGAGAAATTTTACCCATCTGATAATACAGGAACATCGGAAAAAGATAAAGTCTTTAAGGCTTTAAGATAGAATAGGATAGGTTAGGTTAAAATCCGTAAGAACAATTGCAAGACAGATTTGGATGGATATTCTGGATACATCTGCGTTCTATCAGTCAGACCCAACTTCGGAAAACCGAGCACAGGTTTATTCTCCGAAAACGGCGTATAGAGCAAGATGAATATACAGCCCTCATCGTTCAGTGCGAGACAGTGTGTACAAAAGGCATGGGGGAAAATCCTGCAATGTTGACCTGCTGTTGATAATATAATTTTCAAAAGTAATGCTGAGGATATATTTATTTCAAATGTTTGTAATTTGAAAGTCATTTCATATCGAGAATCATTCATGGATTTTGAAGGTCATTTGACACGCAGCATTATTTTTAAGAATATATATATCAGTAAACGAAGAAGCTTGATGGGAGGAGTTTTTAATTTGTAAACAAATTTTTAGGCATTTTACTCCCAGTGTTAAAGATCGTATGCTCGATCTGTAATGAAAAACACAAGTCAGAAAAAATTGGAACCAGCGGGATTCGAACCTGTCATCTACTGCTTGCCGGGCAGCGACTTAACCACCAGGCCAAGTCACGATGAACTGGAATCAAATACGATCTTTAACACTGGGAGTAAAATGCCTAAAAATTTGTTTACAAATATATATATCGTTGGCAGGTTGACTTTGCAAGATTTTTCCATGCCTTTTGTACACACTGCCTCGCACTGAACGATGAGGGCTCTATATTCATACGCCGTTTTCGGAGTATATACCTGTGCTCGGTTTTCCGAAGTTGGGTCTGACTGTGTATTAAAAAAAAATTATCTATAGGTTGGAGGAATAGGGAAGAAAATGGTCAACTGAATTTGACCAAACACAGAGTACTGTATTTATTACTCAATCAGTTGTGTAAAGTTTTAATAGAGTTGGACAATTATTGCCCATATTGGTAAAATATCAAATGGGGAACATCACATTGTGTACAATTAATCAAACAACTGAAAATATAACTCAGCAAACTATAAAATGTGACTGGCGAACAGCCGTTGGGTAATATAATTTTCCCACCCACATAGCATTTAGGTTACCCACCAACTGTTGGTAAATTTTAATCAAAAGTTCAGTTTACAGGTTAGTGTGTTGCCAAGTGTTGATTAAAAATTGGTTGTTTTTCTCCCAATTCTTCTCGGAGTGTACAGATGGGCAATACTCTATAGCTTGAAATTAAATATCAATCTAATTTAATATTTATTATTCTTACACCAACACATTTCGTCATTTTTCCATTCTAGATTATAGGCTGGTTACCAACGCACTTGTTGGCTCCCTCCACAATAACAATTTCTGTATTCCTATTCCATTCTATTTTTATTTGCTTTATATCACAAATTTCATGGTAATTCGTTGATGACTTACGTTTGTACTTTATAACGTTTGAACTTCATAACATTTTAAAGTCCTTAGCTCACAACCATGATGTAGATGAGTTGTTGTGGAACTAGATCAATCTTCGACCGCGCGCGGTCGGAATTTATGCCTCCGCCATCACCAAATTGGAAATGTATGGCATACATGTACACTCTAAAAAGGATTGGTCCAACAAAATTACAAATCTTTTCACTTAAAAAGCACAGGAGACAGAAAATTTATTTCATTTCATTTTCATCCTGTACAAATAAAAAACTTACCATTGATGACTTACAATCATCAAATACACCAAGGAAATAGATATTTTATGGCAAATAGACCACTGTCCCCTTGAAATTTCTAAAATAGGTAGGCCTAGACTCCATACATCACGAACCATTTTTATGTATATAATGACGCCTCTGACCTTTGACCTTTGACCTTGAGACCCTAAAATCTAATCAGTTCATCGTCCCTCCCATATGCAAACATGGGCCAGGTTAGAAGCTGATCTGTCAAACAGTTCTTCAGTTATCGCGAGAACTAACCATTTTTATGTACATAATTACCTCTATGACCTTTGAACTTTGACCTTGAGACCCTAAAATCTAATCAGTTCATCGTCCCTCACATATGCATACATGGGCCAAGTTACAAACTGATAAAAAGAAACGGTTTTGAAGTTCTCGCGAGAAGGGGACGGACGGAAGGACGACCCGAAAACATAATGCCTCCGGCACCACCTACGGTGGGCGGAGGCATACAAATGAATAAACGTGCGCTTGATTTTTTGGTTGTTGATGCTTGAAGAAAAAGGAACCTATACCTCTTTCTTAGTGCCACATTTATCGAAGGTGGTGGTGATCGCAATATGTTGACTGTGGTGATCGTATCCAACACATGTCTCGTCTTCGAAGTGGACATCGCTTCCATCGTCGCCGATCTCAAGAAAGCTTCTTTCCATAATGAGCGTCATCGAAGTACTGTCACAAACAGGTCAGCGTCTGCGGGAGTAAGTCGTGTTCTTTTGACGTTTTTAATCCGTCGAGAAAACGGATCTTCAATGCAATAAATAATTTCTTCTTCAACTTTGCGGCATTATAAATTTACCTTACTGATCACTAGGTATTATCACGAAATTATATCTACATGAAACACAGACAATTGAAGAAAGTTCAATCGAAGAGTGAAGAAATTGGGGAATGAAAATAATTTTTAAATTGTCATTGTTAACAATTAAACGACTGCAACACTTATTCTTCTCAACTCAATATCGTCGAAACGTCGCAACTTTTTGAGCATTATGTTACGTTAGTAAATGTGTTGGTAGAACTGAACAATAATAAACTAGAATATCACTGAAGATGATAATTAATACCCCCGCCCCGTGACAACAGCCTTTCTTGACTTTTGGTCGAAAACTGAGGAAGTAGTTCGATCCGCAAGATTTTCCCCTGATTTACTGCCATAGATATGCCGTTTCCATGGCAACGTAGCTTCCGACACATCCAAAAAATATGTCTTGCACATCTTCCCACCAAGACCAATGTGTGTACCAAATTTCTTGACTTTTGGTCGAAAACTGAGGAAGTAGTTCGATCCGCAAGGTGTTTCCTTGATTTTCTACCATAAATATGCCGTTACCATGGCAACGCAGATTCCGACTCATCCGAAAATATGTCTTGCACATCTTCCCACCAAGACCAATGTGTGTACCAAATTTCTTGACTTTTGGTCGAAAACTGAGGAAGTAGTTCGATCCGCAAGGTGTTTCCTTGATTTTCTGCCATAAATATGCCGTTACCATGGCAACGCAGATTCCGACTCATCCGAAAAATATGTCTTGCACATCTTCCCACCAAGACCAATGTGTGTACCAAATTTCATGACTTTCGGTCAAAAACTGAGGAAGTAGTTCGATCCGCAAGGTGTTTCCTTGATTTTCTGCCATAAATATGCCGTTACCATGGCAACGCAGATTCCGACTCATCCGAAAAATATTTCTTGCACATCTTCCCACCAAGACCAATGTGTGTACCAAATTTCATGAGCTTTGGTCGAAAACTGAGAAAGTAGTTCGATCCGCAAGATTTGCAACAGACCGACCGACCGCCCGACCGACCGACCGCCCAACCGCTGACTGATTCCTATATACCCCCTTCAAACTTCGTTTGGCGGGGTATAAATATAACTATATGACGAAAAACATGAAAATTAAAGTTAAAAGAAGTAGAAAATTTGCTTTGATAGAATAAAATGCACTTATACAGTTGTTTTGACAAGTTCACAGGGATGTTTATTACAATATCTGATCAATGCTAAGTCTAACTAAAACCAGTACCTAATTGTTTTCTTTTTTCGTAAAACTGATGCAGAATAATACAGAAGGAATGCGACAACACTATCTACAAATCTTCCGGGAAAACTGGGAAAAGCCAATATCATCAAATTCCTATTCCCGGGACATTCTCGGCTTTAAACTCACCAGGTCCTCGGTAAAGTTCCATACGAAGGCCAATCTGCCAAAACCACGTGACGGGTAGAAGACGGACATAACGGCACGTGTGAAGCACAGGTAAGGTGATGAACACAACAGTATTACGGTCACCGTTACCAGGAAAGACCTTGAAGGAAAAGAAAGAAAATTTATCTACATTAACATGTTAACAATTCTTTCATACATTTTAAACAGGTTCAAAGATGTAGATGATAATGCACATGTGACGATTTTGTTCTTCTCCATTTCTTCTTCTCCTTCTTCTAGAGGTGTTGTGGATCAGTGGATAAGTCCCCGGACTGTGAACCACGAGGTCCGGGGTTCGATTTGGCAAGACGTTAATCTACATTTGCCACTCTCCACGCAGGTGTTAAATGGGTACCCGGTAGGATGCGAAAGTTAATGTCGTTTGCTTAGCAACGTGAGCGTCACTGTACTGCCCATTGCTGGAATACTCCCCAGGGAGAATCCTATATGACCGGGGTAATAATATATATCTGTAATTGTGAGCGCTTTGGGCACTAAGGGAAAGGCGCGTTATAAATGCCAGGTATTATTATTATTATTATTATTTATTCCTTCCTCTGTTGTTATCAGAGATGAAACCTACTTGTACTACAGTCAGGAAAACACACGTATATGGTTCAAATAAATGATTGAGAGGAATTTTGACCACCCAAAAACAAAGAAGACATTCATTATTTCAGGCATAGGCGTACGGGCACAAGTTCTGCATGAGGGTGTGTGTGTGTGTGTGAAATTTTTGCAAAGGCTGAAAAAATACACATTTTTTCAGCCTTTGCAAAAATTTCAAAAAGGGAGGACAGCTCTGGGGAACTTTGATTTAAGTTACGCAACCATGATTCTCTCATTTCCTTTCGCATTATATATATATATATATATATATATATATATATATATATATATGAATGAATGAATGAATTTATTTCATAATACTGCAGAAATCTGCCATGAACATTACAACTCAAATTTGATTCAAATTCAAACAATTGGTGAGCATACATCGTTCAAAATTTCGAATACAGATATAATCAATAACAATTCCAATGTACATATAGTCAAAAGTGAAAATTTACATTAGTCAATAGAAAAAATATATGCACGTATTCTCACACACACACACACACCCACACATGAAAATATATCCATTCATGGCCTTGGGAGAATCCCCCACCCATTAATGAGGACCTGTCTACACCAATGAGTGTATTTATAATTATGAATTTTAATACCGTGTATAGATTCTCTTTCTTTATATCTCTTCACAACGAACTTAAAATACTACACGTGGATACACAGTTAAAAGTGAGAGGACAGTCGCAATAATAAAATGTCAAACTTTTCGCTTGAGGTAGGTCGCATAATTAAAAAGAATAGAAAGATGAAACTCTCTTGCGAGAGGCATCAGTCCCCCAGCCCTCCTTCCAGTAATATACCGATATGCATATTCTTCCAATATTAAGTCTCTTAATTCAAAACAAAACTGACTGTAAGAAATGTAATTGCTATTTAGCATAATCATTCGTTTTACTACTTTTACTACTACATGTGTATTATTTTATAAAGTAAAACATAATGATGGAGGTACTTTGCTGACAATTGTTTTTTTATCTGTTCAAAATAGGCTAAAGAGACCATCTTTTCAAGTTAATAGTGAAAGGTCAAAGGACACCTACCATGTCGTATCCGGGACTGAAGGGATCCTGTACTGTATCAACGGTCGTACCGTCCAAGCTGCAAGCCACCTTAAAGCTAGTTACCCACCGGTCGATATCCTCACGACTTTGTATCGCCACACCACTTATACGGTACGGAGTTGACAGATCAACCTTGCGTTTATAAATCATAAACACGATAAACAAATAATCATCTTCCACTTTTTTCTTGTAAATGTACAACAAATTATTTCTCAACTAATATTCTTCCCTTTTTCCTTTAATCTATAATGACTTGGTACGAACTCACCTGGATCCACTGGTCTGTATTTTGTTCTGCCGGAGTCCAGGCTCCATAAAGTTCTTTCGACGGTTCAGCAGTTATGTTCAGTCGTGCTCTATGGGGTCCATTGCCGGGGGCAGCCTCACTAGAAGCTGTCATACTCGAATCTGGGATGGTTCCACTTTCTATGCCTAGTGGAATCCTGCAGGAGTAGCTTCTCCTGTTCATCGAATAAAATTGATATTCTATGGTTCTAAAGTTCAGGTCCAACCAGTGGCGGATCTGGGGAAGGAGGGCGGGCCCCCTCCCCTGAGAAAAACAGAGACACCCAAAAATACTGATGACTTTTTTTTCTTTGCTTATCACAGATTTTTGGAGTTCAAAAAGACCCTTCTTTTTTTTCCTTGTCAGAATTTTGTTAAATATTGAGCCCGCTCTTTCACAAAATCCTTAGAGATTCTTTCAATACTCACTTCCTTTTATGATTGTGCAGTGCTGGTTTCTGGTCTCTCATTTCTATTTTTTTTTAATATATAAGATTTCGAAAATTAAATGAAAACTGAACCTCTGACTGAATCCAAATCTTGGGGAAATAAATCCACCCTAACAAGCCTAACCAGATGGATTGAAAAAAAACTGCATACAAAACTCATGTATATACAATGTACATGTCCACTGCGTACGAAGAAGATATACTTACCTTCGGTAGCTTCTAATTAATAAGTTATAACTTCGATGAGCATGGAATTTATTCAGTAGTAAAGAGCAAATTATATTTTGTCTAACGTAACTTATTCAGAACCTTGCTGCCACGGATGACTGAGCAGCAGCCTTTTTAAAAAAAGTATTGTCAAAATCCTCTTGCACCAAGTTTGGCTGAAGCAACAATTTCGGGTCAAATATAATTAAGCACTTGTTCTTTCAGTTTGAAAGCAATTGTTGAATTAGTTCAATGTATTTTATGCATTTGAATAGAAAATCTGTTAATGACAATTCAAACTCAAGAAAAAGCTTATCACAAGAAAAACCTATGACATTTCCTTTGTCATGATGACACAATCTGTGCTTCATCCGCATACTTTGTTTAAGGTAAGTCTTCTTATTGAGTCATTCTTACAAAATTTGTTCCCTGGGCTTCAAGTGGCAAATTTACCCCAATTTTTAGGGGCCGCCTGACACCCCATCCCGACGGAAAATTTTGTCAGTTTTTTGTGCTTTGTAATGTCCAGTCATACTGCTTCCTACTGACAAAGTTTGGTGCATGGGGCAGATGGGCTGAATCGACCCGACTTTGGGGTCTCTTTTTTTTTGGGGGGGGGGGGGGCCTGGGGGCTAAACCCGGCTGCTACGTTCAGGCCGACAACCTTTTTGTCAATTACTTAGATGGTCTTAGTAAATAAGGGGTCAAAATTATGGGTAAAATGGGGTGACTATTTCGGGACAGGCTCCTGGCCTAGTACTGCATAACTTGCGTTTCTGACAGTAAGCAAGTACGCAGGAGAAATCACACTATCAACGATCTGGAAGTTTGTGTTCCGAAGAAGTGCTAGGTAATAAATGAGAAAAGGTAGATCCAGGAAGAAAGGATTATCTTTCAGCTTGGTACACTCCAGGCTCTTGGCATCAATGTCAGTTTCGTTCCTTTCCTTCTTCGTAGCTTTTTCCTGCTCCCGTCTTTCTTGTACTGTGCTCTTACTCTCTTCGATTGTTTATTGCTCTCCCCCTTCTATTGTTTTTCATTTTCTTCCTTCTTTCCCTCTTTTTCTATATTTCCCCTTAAATTTTCTCTTTTCTTTTCCCGCCTCTCTCTGTATCTCTCTTCCCTTTCTCCTTATCTTTTACCTCCTTCCTTTCTATCTCTCTATCCTTCTCTTTCGCCCCCTTTCTCTCATTTCACCACTTTTCTTACTCTCTCTCTCTCTCTCGCTCTCTTCTCTCACTCCCTTATACTACTCTCTCTCGCGGGGGGGGGGGGGGGGGGGGTTCACTCACCACATTACGTGCTACGCAACCGCGTCCACAAAAAACGTCGAAAAAGGTCTGTTTTTAGCCTTTAGGCATCGTCGACGTTTCCTTTAAAAAGTGGGCTTTTCAGCTTCAATCGCCATTTAGAGTACTAAATAACAAATTCAGTTTGCAGCATTTAGGGTATAAATTGCATGATCCCGAGTATTTTGTTGGTATGAATAACACCGATTGGTGTTTTGGATTGTTTGCATATTATGATATCACTAAAAGTTTATTTGTTTGTACTCGAAAAGCGTGATCTTGTTTTTTTCCTGGTTAATAGGGGTTATTTATTTTAAACGCCATTGTGGGTATTTTACTAGGTGCCATAATAAATTACATGCCACTTAGGGTATTTTGGGGTGGCGTGATGACCCCGTTGGCGCCATTTGGGCATTTTTTCCTGATGTGACGCCGTATAGGAATCAAATATGAATTGGTGCAATACGCCAATTAAGGTCCAATTATGAAGTGTGTGGGCGCACTTGGGTAGCACATTTTTCTGAGAGTGACCGCCCCCCCGCTCTCTCTTTCCCTCTCGTTTTCCCCTCTCTCCCTTCCTTTTCTTTCTCCGCCTTTTAAGCTAGTTGCCTTGACGACTACACGCAGCCTATAGTGCATTTTTTTTGTATTGTATCATTTCTTGAAGAAGAAATATTGAAATACATGTACATAATTGAATTGCTTGTGTCAAATGGAGTGATTTTCTCTCTCTACATCTCTGTAGCCACGGTGGGAGGGGGGGGGGGGCATAAGACGAAAAAAATATGCAAAATATCCGCAAAATCTAAATGAGAACGACTTGAAACAGCACCCAACCCCCCCCCCCCCCCCCCCCCCCCCCCCCCCCCCCCGCCAGTAGAGTGATGGCACATATTCCTACACCTCATGATCAGTCACACCGCCAAACCGACAAGATACGGACCGTGAATCAACTGATTCCTTTCTCTTTAGGATTTTTTTTCATTTTTTTAGTTCGGTCCGTTGCCGGTCTAGGTTCACCTCGTCGATGTGACTGAGGTAATTAGCTTTTAACTCACCAGCTTGTCGGTAGATTTCCATACGAATGCAAATGAAGTGTCGCCATGTGAGAGGTAGCAGACGGACATAATGGCACGAATGAACGACAGGCAAGGTGATGAAGATGACAGTGTTTCGGTCGATGGTACCAGCAAAGACCTCGAAGGAAAAGAATAATATTCATGTCTACATTATCTTCCAAGATTTCTATCATACATTTTTAAACAGGTTCAAATAATACATGTATGACGACTTTCTTCTTCTTTTCCCATTCTTCTTGTAACACGATAAAAACTACTTTCGAATCAACTGAAGGCAATTTCAATAGCCCTGTCTATCACCTTTAGAAATGTGCGAACATTACAATCGCCTATTACGTAATCCGAACCTGATTTCTATGGGCAGTACGATAGGCCTTTGAAATTGCCCTTGAGTTTATTTTTCGAAAGGAGTTTTGATCGTGTTTTGTCCATATTTTTTTCTTTTTCTTCTTTTTCTTTTTCTTCTTCTCCCTATTCTGTATCCTTCACATGTAGTCCTGTCACAAAGAAGGGGATAGTAGGGGATCTTGGTGACTTTGGAAACACGATTCCTTCAAATTTCACTACGATCCTACCACGTTTGTATCAAGTTCTATGATTCGTCAAGATACAATGCATAGCGTGAGTAATCACGCTTTGACATGTACGATCATCCCGATTGGCTCCCACGCTCTGCCACGCTCTGTTAAAGTTCCCGCACGATTCCCACGATGTGCATGGAACGGCTAGAGCGCTCTCCAAGATTCATTGCGGTACAGTACGGTCAGAGAACAAAGCTGGACAGGTAAATATAGTTTATTATATGGTTTTATCACATTTTATTGTTATTGCGATTTATGAGTTATAGGGTTTTTGTTTTTTGTTTTTCTTTCTTTTTCCAATTCGCTGAATCAGGGTTATTATATTTTTTCGGTTCTGTATACGTTATTGAATTTGTAGGTACTTTACAATTTGTATTATGTGATGTAATATAATTTATATGTTTATATTGCTAATGTTCATAATTGTGATATGCATATTATTTAAATAAGTATGTTAATTAATGATGCATATTATACATGTATACGGTATGTTATGTTATGTTTTTTTTTTGTTCATTGAATGGAAAATAAAAACTTCTTTAAACACAAAAAAAATTACCACCCAATTAATCATTATGCCAAATATTATTATTAGCCTTCTTGTATATTTTCCTCAATTTAAAGGGAATGTTGAGTTCTGGGAAAGGTGAAAAATAATTTGTGAGCTTTCTCATTCCTTTTACGTCAGTTTGGAAGATCATCACGGTAGAAACATCCCTGAAAATGATTGCTGTTCGAATGCTCTTATATTCGAAATATGACTAGAAATAGCTGAAATATATATACAATATATAAACATATACAGGGTATATAAGTGTATATACAGTACCATAATTCAACTACATAACATTAAAGACAGATTCACATGCAATGGCAGCTTCATAAATATACACAAAAATGAAACATATCTACTACTTTTCTTTCACTACAGAAATATTAAAACCTAGACATAATGGTTTTACAAAACCGCAAGAGATTCTTCAGTTCTTTGGTATTCTTTGTGTAACACAACTTATACATTTTTTGAACATTAGGTCGTTTACTAAAATATGACTTGATAAAAACTTTCCGAGACATATCAAAAGCAGGACATTTGAACAAATAATGAAAATTCATCTCCTTCCTCCTGCGTGTCACATAAAGTACAAGATTGTAGGGCCTGGCCAGGTAAATATATAGCGTCCATTAGATATAGGCAACTTATGATTTCCACAACGAAACTTACAAAGAGAAGTCCTAGCTATAAAATCTAATTTTAACAAATAACTTTCAAATTCTTGCTGACATTATTCTAAATTGGTACATAAACGATTTCTATTCACTTCCTCACGCCAATTCTGCTTTGCTATATCATCCAATCTAAAGCCAATTGATGTTTTGACCCAACTGACATCTACAATAATATTTCAGACCATGTGTTAGACATCCCTCATTTGTCTAAAGTACCTTTCACTTTTACAATCCATACTGATTTGAACTCACCTTTAGAAGTTTATAAAAAAGCATGACAGTTTTGACTTGCTACATGTACCTTGACTTATTCTTGCCCCAAACCATACGTTTCTCCACACCAGAAGACAAATTGAAACCACCAAGTTCTCCATACACCATGCAATTCGCTGTTTCACGATTCAAATTAAGTAAGCGTTTAAGAAACTTTTTGTGAAAAATTTCAACATTTTGCAAGTCACGAAAACCCCACATTGAATATCGAAAGGCAAGTTGAACTTTTTTGGCTTTACAAATAAGATTGTATATTGCCCTTCTGGCTTGATTTACTTGCTTCTTAATAGCCTTATTTCAAGACCCATTATACTTAAATGTAGTACCAAGGTATCTATAATCATCAACAACCTCAATTGGATTATCACCGAACATACAAAGGATATTTACAAACACGTCCTCTTGAAGAAACAACAAACAACACAGACCACAATATTGATGTAAAGCTGATTAGGCATCTTGAAGCTCTTCGGCTGATTCTGCTAAAATTATAGTGTCATCAGCATAAAATAGAACATACGGCCGCAAAAAGACATCCACATCATCATCACTTACATGCTCCCTTATCTCAGCAGAGCACATATCTAACCCTTTATAACGTCTCCTAACAAAATATTCAAATCATTCAAAAATACTGCGAAAAGCAAAGGAGATATAGCTATCACCTTGACGCAACCCAATGTTACAAAGAAATCAGATATGTTATGCCCAAGCTTTATCACGACTTTGCATTTTCATAGATATTGTAAACACATTAATAATTTTACCATTAGTGCCAGAAGAAGTCAACTTTGACCATAAACTACATCTATCGACATGGTCAAACGCCTTTTTATAATCTACAAAAGCACAATATATTCTTTTCCGACGATGTAAATACAAATTAATTAGACCATGTAAGGTAAAAATGTGATTAAGAGTACTATAATTTTCTCTGAAGCCAGCTTGTTCGTCACCTAAAATTCCAGCACATTCCAAATATTGGGTGAGTCTACTATATTGATACAGGCATTGAATAGTTTACCTACACAACTCAAGAGAGTAATGCCTCTGTAGTTGTCAGGGTCATCCAGTGACCCTTTCTTTTTATATAGTGGTTTAATCATACCCAAACTCCACGCAGAAGGAACCACCCCTGACAGTAATATAATAATAAACACTTTAACTAGAACAAATACCATAACCTTGGACAGTTTTTTAGATATTAATTCATTTATGACATTGTCGATTCCACAGGCCTTGTTATTATGTAAATGTTTAATCATCTTCATGACTTCCTCAAATCTAATATCTTCATTAAGAGAATGATTAATCACGGTAGGATCAAACTTATATTCTTCCCTAGTGTCTAAGGTGTCTGGTTTAGTGCTTAACTATTGAAAGTGTCTCATGAATACATCCAAAGATATATTACCTTGTTTTTCAACTGGTTTACAGGCATTAAGATATCCAAGTACTTTTTTGGATTACTACTTGTAAAATCTCTCAGAGACTCATGAAAATTCTCATTGTAATTTCTAAAGGTTTTCCTTATAAATCTTTTGTAAGCCTTCGATTTATTCTTCAGTTCGACTTTAGCTTCATCAGTTCTCAGATTCTTTAATCTATGTTTCATTTTAAAGTACTCTTTTCTTTGAACCTCGCAAGACTTATCAAACCAATTAGGTTTATCCATAGTAGTACCAGCATGTGCACCACGCTCAATAGGTTTACTAGACATGTGTGCTGACTTACATATTCTGACAGTTTTAGTAGGCTCAATAAACAAGGTATTCAATTCATCAATTACATTATCCAGATCAGTCTGGGTTAAGTTTGCAATTTCAATAGAATCAAGTTTATCATTTAGATGACTCAAATTAACGGTATTAAATGCTTGTTCGTAGTCAGCTTGAAGCTCTTTCTTCCAACGAGCATTTAGTGGCTCATACACATATCTTTTGATTGAGTAGCATTATTAAAGAGAAGTGACCGTCGCTGGTAGTATAGGCTCTGATTGGCCGGATGAAGGGCAACTAAACTCTATTGAATCAGGACCATGAGTATCTGACAAACATTTATCCAAAGGATCAACATTGAAATCAGTTATTTTAGGCATCAATATGGATGACACAAGTATATAATCAACAACACTGGAACCTTTTAAATTTTAACATGTAAATTCACCTATCTCAGAATCGTTCCCAAACCTACCATTAACTATTTTAATATCAACATTTTTACAAAGCTCTAACAAGTTGTAACCATTATTATTACCACTGCGATCCCTACTAAAACGTTCTGTCTTAATTTCAAGGACACCCAACTCAGCTTTAGCACTAAATGAATTCTTTGATGATAATTCAATACCACCTTCAAGAGCAAAGAGCCAAAGACCTTTTCAATTTCAATGAAATCACTCAGTGTCCCAGTTCTTGAATTGAAATCTCCACATAACATGACAGGAATGTCATAGGTAACTGTAATGTTAATCTGGTCATCTGCAATATGGTCAAAAATGATGCACCACGCGTTACCCGGGGTAGCGTTGTACCCGAGGTATCACAGTGTCCCTGTATTAATGAGTTGCGACATGGACGTCTCACTTTTCTGGAAACAAAATGCCGTTCGAATTCTTTCTATTGAGAACACCCAGGTGCTCAGCGGAATTGAATAGAAATGTTATGTAATAGTGGAAACAAAATGGCGTTCAAATCCCCAGTTGTCGCAACTCTTTAATTAATACAGGGACACTATGGTACCTGGTACGTGGTGCATCAAATATCATTATGGTGGTATAGTCCGAAGCATATAGTAACATTAGGCGGGTTCACACGTAGAGCGATAGCATCAATGCTATCTAGGTTTTGAGACTATTTTGGTCATGACCAGATAGTTTTAAGACCAAACGCTGTCTGAACGCAGATAGTCACGACATAGAAGCGAGTTGGAGCTAGGTTTTGAAACTATTCTGGAAGCGTGTTTGGCAGGAGTAAATCTCAGGATCCAGCGACAAAGCAGCGATGCTTTGCGGTAGACCCCCCCCCCCCCCACCGCGTTTGTGACTATTTGTAATGTGAACGCAATCGCTGCTTTACTCGCTGCTATCTTCACTCGCAACTTCGCATGATATGACCCCTGTGCACGCGTTTTGACCATTCCAATTATACTCGAATCACCGTGTGTGGCGCAGTAATTATTGTTTTGGCAGCGAGTGAGCGATGAATAGTCACGAGTGGGTGATAGAAGCAGGTCGATCATGCACTGTCTGAACGCAATGGAATTAGTTTCGAGACTTACAAAGCATTGTAGTAGCCAAACATATTTTGATGAATGTTTCGTCATAGTTTTGTGTATTTTCATCGGTCTGCCATTTACAAGGTTAGCAGACGACCTACATGTACTTTCCTTCGTTTACGCGTGTGTGTACTTTCTTGACCTATTATTCATCTTCCACGCGCATCAAAGTATAACATTTACATCGCTACCAACATTCTTGCTACATTCTTCACGCTGCTCCAATCAGAGCTCATCTTTTCGTTTAACCCAATCGGATTTCCGTATTATTACACCACGCGCACTCGCTCAGCCAATGAGATTTATTGTGGGCGTGATTACCAACTTTCACGAGCTCTTCGAGATCATTTTATCATCACTTTCTTCTAGACACAGTCGCGACAAGACCGTGTCGCGTTTTATAGGAGTTAGTCAATTTTCACTATACCTACCCATTCACTTGGATTTATATTCAGGATATTGTATTGTGACATTATCTTCTTCGTTAGCGATTCTTCATTACTTTCATTTTCGCTGGGATCATTTCATTTGGATTTATCATTTGTGAACATAAATAACTTGTGAATAGCTGTAATTATTCGCATTTGGAACCAGTCACGGCTCCGTGGAATCTCCACCATCAGGACCTTCATCATTAATTGTAAGTAGAAGCAACTCAATATTTTCAGTTACTCTACATTGGTGACCCACGATTTTCGCGCACCTTCGATTTCATCATGAACGATAAATCGGACATGAAGGAAGGAGCCGGTGAGCCGTCGCCGACAGCGGCTGCTGACCCCGCCACCGGAGCAGACGTCGACACGGGCGGAGCAGCGGTCGGTGGGCTTCTCAAGTTGCCCCCCTTTTGGGCTAGCGATCCCGCCATCTGGTTCGCTCAAGTTGAAGCCATCTTTGACACCAAGAGGATTTACAGGGAGAAGACTAGGTTCTCTTATGTTATCTCATCCCTTCAGCCTGAGGTGGCGATGGAGATCAGGGACCTTATTGTCACTCCCCCGGCGGATAACCCCTATTCCAGGCTGAAAACTGAGCTCATTCGCCGCATGTCGGTTTCGGAGCAGAAGCGGCTGGACAAGCTACTAATCGGTGAGGAACTCGGGGATCGCACGCCTTCACAGCTCCTCCGTAGGATGCAGCAACACCTCGGGGATAAGGAGCTGGAGTCGAGCATGCTGAAACATCTTTTCATGCAGCGGCTCCCCATGAACGTGCAACTCATCCTTGCATCGAACAGCCAGACGATGGACATCAATGATGTGGCTGCCCTCGCCGACCGCATCGTGGAGGTAGCGTCGCCACCCTCCGTCGCTGCCGTGGAAACGCAGCCGCCGCATCCACCCCAGCACACACACCAGCACACACAGCAGAACACACAGCCGTGGGCCTCGCACGTGTGTGCGGCGGACGCCACCGATGCGATGCAACGCCTCACTGCACAGGTCGCCCAGGTCGCCTAGCTCACGGCGCAGGTTCAGGCTCTCACTGCCAGGACGGATGACGGTCAACGCCAACGGGGCCGCGGTCGCAGTTCATCGCGTTCCCGTAAGCCCAGCCGTAGCCCGAGTCGCCAGCGGCATGCAAACAGCGAGTGCTGGTACCACTGGAGTTTCGGCGATAAAGCTCAGAGGTGCACCTCTCCTTGTTCCTGGCGTGGCAATCACCCTTCCTCGTCGGGAAACCAGCCAGCCGGCAACTAGCGGCGACGAGTACAGCCGGCGGGCAGCCAATTAGTCGCTTGTTTTATGTCACTGACAAACTTTCCGGTAGTCGTTTTCTCGTCGATTCAGGTGCAGAAGTTAGCATTATACCACCCACCACTTCGGACAAATATAGTGGTTCCAGGGCTTCTGTCACATTGCAAGGTGTGAATCAATCACCCATTACTACTTATGGGGAGCGTTCTATCACTCTGGACTGAGGCTTACGCCGGACATTTCGGTGGGTTTTCATTATTGCTAATATCAGTAAGCCCATCATTGGTGCAGATTTTTTGGATCACTTTCACCTGCTAGTGGACGTTAAGCATCGCAAGCTTCTTGATGCTACCACGAGTTTGAGTGTCCATGGAATTTGTGTGCGTTCAGATTCACCCCCCACCACTCCAGTGATTTCACGTTTGGATAGCGGTTCGCCATATGATGCTATTCTCCTACAGTTTCCTGAGATAACGCGTCCAGATCACAACCACGCAGCTGTGAAGCATTCTGTTACACATCACATCACCACGCGTGGTCCGCCAGTCGCAGCTCGCCCTCGCCGTCTCGCTGAGGAACGTTTCAACATTGCCAAGCAGGAATTTGAACACATGTTGGATTTAGGCATCATAAGGCAGTCCAGCAGCAATTGGTCTTCACCTCTTCACATGGTGCCTAAGAAGACACCGGGTGACTGGAGGCCTTGTGGGGATTATAGAGCTCTCAATGCACGGACTGTGCCTGATCGTTACCCCATCCCTCATCTGCATGACTTCACTTCTCGACTGGAAGGTAAGCACGTTTTCAGCAAAATAGATTTGGTTAGGGCTTATCACCAGATACCTGTCCACCCAGATGACGTGCACAAAACGGCCATCACTACCCCTTTCGGACTGTTTGAGTTTGTTCGGATGCCGTTCGGCCTACGGAACGCTGCCCAGACTTTCCAGCGTTTCATGGACGAGGTTACCAGAGGTCTTCCTTTCGTCTATACTTATATTGACGATCTGCTGGTTGCTAGTGAAACGCCTGAGGAGCATGAGCACCATCTTCGCACCCTGTTCACACGCCTCTCGGAGTACGGGGTTGTCATCAATCCCAGGAAGTGCGTCTTTGGTGTGAGCGGCCTCGATTTTCTCGGCCACCATGTTGATGAGCACGGTATTCGCCCTCTCGACGACAAAGTCAAGGAAATTCGTGAATTTCCTCGCCCTACTTCAGCCAGACAGCTTCGCAGGTTTCTGGGACTGGTTAACTTCTACCGACGTTTCATCCCAAAGGCCGCCGATATTCTCACTCCATTTACTGATGCGTTAAGGGATGTACCGCAACGGTCCGCGAAACCCATTGCCTGGACGGATGAACGAGCTGCAGCTTTTACTAGCGTTAAGCAAGGCCTTGCTGATGCAGCCATGTTAGTTCACCCTTCCTCCCATCTTCCCACTAGCCTCATGGTGGATGCTTCAGACTCGGCAGTAGGGGGAGTCCTTCAACAACAGTCAGACGGAATTTGGAGGCTCATAGCCTTTTTCTCCCAACGCTTGAAACCACCAGAGACGCGATACAGCACGTTTGGTAGGGAGCTACTTGCAGCTTACCTAGGTATACGCCATTTTCGCTATTTGTTGGAAGGACGTGCGTTCACACTCTACACTGACCACAAACCTTTAACGTATGCTCTCTGTTCCAAGCCAGACAAGCACTCCCCTCGCGAAATAAGACATCTGGACTACATTTCACAGTTCACTTCTGATATTCAACATGTAAAAGGAGTGGACAACACTGTAGCCGATGCTCTCTCTCGCCTACATGTAGATGCACGGGATCGGCTTACTCCCTCCACTGTCGATTTCCATCAACTCGCCATCGATCAAGAGGATGACGAGGACTGGGACGACGTTCGCCAATCGCCCTCTCTCTCGTTCAAGCATGTTCCGTTGCCGGCGGATGACGGCTATATTTGGTGCGATGACTCTACTGGACATCAACGCCCTTTCGTCCCGCGGAAACA
Source organism: Heliocidaris erythrogramma (assembly GCA_025617745.1). Taxonomy (NCBI): domain Eukaryota; kingdom Metazoa; phylum Echinodermata; class Echinoidea; order Camarodonta; family Echinometridae; genus Heliocidaris; species Heliocidaris erythrogramma. The sequence continues at coordinate 42,903,982 of CM046858.1, read as the reverse complement.
TCGTCGCATGATATTTCGTGCACTTCACGACATGTCTCACCCTGGTATAAGGGCCACACAGAAACTCATCACTGACAGATTCGTTTGGCCTGGGATCAATCGTGATGTCAGAGGCTGGACTCGCACTTGCCTCGAGTGCCAGAAGTGTAAAGTGCACAGACACAACAAAGCACCAATGGGAACGTTCACACTACCGGACGCACGATTTTCGCACGTCCACATTGACATTGTTGGGCCCCTTCCTCCTTCTGAAGGTAACAGCTATCTTTTGACATGTGTTGATCGCTATTCGAGATGGCCAGAAGCAATACCGATCCCGGATATTACTGCCGAGACGGTTGCCAGGACTTTTGTGGCCAGATGGGTAGCGATATTTGGTGCGCCAACCACGATCACCACCGATCGAGGACGACAATTTGAGTCATCACTTTTCAATGAACTCACAAACTTGCTGGGGACGAATCGCATACGCACGACTTCGTACCACCCTGCTTCATACGGCTTAGTTGAACGCCTGCACCGTCAACTTAAGGCAGCCATCAAGACTCATAACAACACTCGATGGACAGAAGTGTTACCGCTGGTCTTACTTGGCATCCGCACAGCAATCAAGACGGATATCCGATGTTCCTGTGCTGAGTTGGTTTTTGGTATGGCACTAAAGTTGCCAGCCCAATTTGTTGCACCAACAAAGCCCGACGACTTCATCGACCCTACGAACTATGTTCACCGTTTGAAGCAACTCATGCAGGAGTTGAGCCCCACCCCCACCCGTAAACAGCAACCTGCCTCACGGATACACCCGGAATTGCACGCATCTAGCCATGTGTTTCTCCGTCATGACGCCGTGAGCAGACCTTTGCAACCGCCCTACCGGGGCCCTTTTGCAGTGATACGCCGCAATGACAAGTTTTTCACCATTGACGTTAATGGTAAGCATGAGAATGTCAGTGTGGATCGCATCAAGCCTGCATTTTTGGAAGATCACCTAAATCGTACTGAGCCATCATCATCATCATCGAAAGCCACGATCGCGCCGCCGTCACCCGCTAACGACCGCCCCGAGGTTCAACGGACTCGATCGGGTCGCCATGTTAGGTGGCCGGCCAAATACGTGGACTATTATGATATTGGATGACGGGACTCACATTCTACGTTTTGGATCTTCATTTATATTTCCAATCCCTTGTACGGATTTATCTTCATTGTGTTTTGAGCTGTTTTCTTCTACATTAACTTTTGGATGCTGTATATAATTGACACTGTTTTTGTTCATCGATTGTTGCTACGTTCCATTTCGCAACCCTCTAGGGAGGGGGTAGATGTAGTAGCCAAACATATTTTGATGAATATTTCGTCATAGTTTTGTGTATTTTCATCGGTCTGCCATTTACAAGGTTAGCAGACGACCTACATGTACTTCCCTTCGTTTACGCGTGTGTGTACTTTCTTGACCTATTATTTATCTTCCACGCGCATCAAAGTATAACATTTACATCGCTACCAACATTCTTGCTACATTCTTCACGCTGCTCCAATCAGAGCTCATCTTTTCGTTTAACCCAATCGGATTTCCGTATTATTACACCACGCGCACTCGCTCAGCCAATGAGATTTATTGTGGGCGTGATTACCAACTTTCACGAGCTCTTCGAGATCATTTTATCATCACTTTCTTCTAGACACAGTCGCGACAAGACCGTGTCGCGTTTTATAGGAGTTAGTCAATTTTCACTATACCTACCCATTCACTTGGATTTATATTCAGGATATTGTATTGTGACATTATCTTCTTCGTTAGCGATTCTTCATTACTTTCATTTTCGCTGGGATCATTTCATTTGGATTTATCATTTGTGAACATAAATAACTTGTGAATAGCTGTAATTATTCGCGTTCTGTCTTCTGAACCAGTCCGGCTCCGTGGAATCTCCACCATCAGGACCTTCATCATTAATTGTAAGTAGAAGCAACTCAATATTTTCAGTTACTCTACAGCATCGATGCTAACATAGCATCAATGATATGTACTACGTGTAAACATAACTATTATTTCATCGGAGTGTATTGGATTCTAAAAGATAGATGCCTGAATGGCTAAGCGTTAGGCCCCTATTTGGAATAGCAATTTTGGCAGCAAGTTGACGACCAATATCAGTAAAAATTGAATTACAGCAATCAACATAGTTATTAGAGTAGCCAATCCAATCTTTTTTTTTGTAAAGGTTCATTTTTTTATTGTTCATATAACTTCCTTTATAATATTTGTTCATGTGGCGCTCGAGTTGGAGCTCACCTTTTGAAATTTGCGGAGATAAACAAAAGTTTAGTTTAATAGTAAAAGGTCAAAGGACACCTACCTTGTCGTATCCGGGACAGGAAGGGTCCTGTACTGTATCAAAGGTCATTCCGTCCAAGCTGCAAGCCACCTTGAAACTCTTTACATATAGGTCTGCATTCTCACACCCTTGTATCGCCACACCACTTATCCGGTACATATCTGACAGTTCAACCTTGGGTTTATCAAACATAGTCATGAAATCAGTAAAGATTTGCTAAACAAACAAAAATCGTCCACTTTTTCTTACATTTTACAACGGATGTTTGAGAGAAAGAGCAACAGGCGATTCAGTCAACATATTATTTTATCCACCAATTTTCCCCCTCTTCGGTGGGGGGGGGGGGGGGGGGGGGGGGGGGGGGGGGGGGGGGGGGGGGGGGGGGTGGGGGGGGGGGGTTTGGGGAAATTTTGGGGAAATTTTGATGCAGAAAAATTCTTTCCAGGCCCTAATTTGCGTCTGTAGAAGATGGGTAAAACGCCATAATATGTTACGTTTTATCAATCTCTTCACAATTTCAGTATTTTGATTTTGATTTTAATTTCGTTTTATCTGTTGTATCACTTGCAATGGAGTCATAGCTATTTGCGAGCGAACAAAAAAAGGCTTGTCTCATCTTGATTGGATGTATTTGGACTGAAGTTTAATTCTTTATAATTCATCCATATACTACTCATTTGCATGTTTGAAGATTTTTTTTGTTCCATTCATAAGAGTGGCGTTCAGAATCGCGTTGTTACGTTTGACAAATGCCACAATGGTAGCCTTCAAAAGGTATAAATAACAATGTTGTGTGGTATACGAATATTGATTTGTTGTGTTATCCCTAAGATAATAAACTTTAAAGAACACTTTGGCTAAAAATTACATTGAAATAATAAATTGAATTTTAATTGTCGGGGGCGGAAAGTGCCCCATGCCCTCTTCAAATACGGTAGTGGATTACATAAATAATGGTGAATGTAAACATAAAAAAAACAAACTTTGTATTCAGACTCGCCTGGATCCACTGGTCTGTATTTTGTTGTAATGCAGTCCAGCCTCCATACACATTCGATCCTTCATCATTTACGTTCAGTCGTGCTCTATGGGGTTCATGACCAGAGGATATATAACTAGAAGCTGTTATACTCGAATCTGGAATGGCCCCAGATTCTATGCCTATAGGTATCCCTGGAGGAGGAGTATCTCCTGTTAATAGAATGAAATTGAGAGTCTATGGTTCTAAGGTTCGCCTCTTGGAGATTATGGCAGTCTGTTATACGTGTTGTTTAAATTGGCAAACTAAATCATTATGCCAGTATTACACTGCGAAAAAAATTACATTATTTCAAAAATCATTTCTTTATTATTATTGTGTAGTGTTTGATTCTGGTCTCTCATTTCTAAAAATCATGCTGAATTATCTTACTCGAACTATTGACATACCAAGCGATGTAGGTGCGATGTTGGCAGTTCGAACTTGATAAATGTTGAATAAAATGTTAATTTCCATCCTTCAGCATGGTATTACAAGTACATGAATTGCTATTTCGTACTGCTAGGACGTTGTGTTAAAAGTATGTTGAGTATTTTTTCAATCAATAATTGATTTTAAAACAATAAAACACAATTTATGAAAAAATTATTACAATTCCAACAATCTATGATTTAAATGCAAACATCCTTGATGAAATCATGTTGGTTTTTTTCCGAAGTGGGAGGCGCAAAGGTGAGGGGTTACAAATAGTATTCAATGTAGTTAATAAAAATACTGCTATGTCACATCAAGTGTGATTTTTTTTTCAAAAGGAAATACCTTTTCAAAATCAAACTTAAAGCGTATTTCACTGAGGTTTGGCTAATGTTACGGAATATGGGGCGCCCAAGTGTAAAGCCACGTATTCCGTCCAAGTTTACACAATTTCGTACAAAATTTTTTACAAAATGCAATTCCGTACACGAAATACTTTTTCGTTGGTTCGTCATGTAATTGCGTTCACAAAATTAATTTCGTAACCACGAAATACAGTTTCACGGTACGAAATGTAAATTGCGTACACGAAATCAATTTCGTTGCAACGAAATGACTTTTGGACCGAACGAAAATTATTTCGTCGCGACGAAATAAATTTCGTGTACACAAAATTGCTTTCGTTGAACGAAATCCATTATGTGTGCAACTTAACGCAATTCCGTACACGAAATTGATTTCGTTCGGTACGAAATACATTTCGTTGCGACAAATAACTTTTGTGTACACGAAATTGATTTCGTTCGGGACGGAATACATTTCGTTGCGACGAAATAACTTTTGTGTACACGAAATCGATTTCGTTCGGTACGGAATACATTTCGTTGCGACGAAATAACTTTTGTGTACACGAAATTTATTTCGTTCGGGACGGAATACATTTCGTTGCGACGAAATAACTTTTGTGTACACGAAATTGATTTCGTTCGGTACGGAATACATTTCGTTGCGACGAAATAACTTTGTTGTACACGAAATTTATTTCGTTCGGGACGGAATACATTTCGTTGCGACGAAATAACTTTTGTGTACACGAAATTGATTTCGTTCGGGACGGAATACATATCGTTGCGACGAAATAACTTTTGTGTACACGAAATTGATTTCGTTCGAGACGGAATACATTTCGTTGCGACGAATAACTTTTGTGTACACGAAATTTATTTCGTTCGGGACGGAATACATTTCGTTGCGACGAAATAACTTTTGTGTACACGAAATTGATTTCGTTCGGGACGGAATACATTTCGTTGCGACGAAATAACTTTTGTGTACACGAAATTGATTTCGTTCGAGACGGAATACATTTCGTTGCGACGAAATAACTTTTGTGTACACGAAATTGATTTCGTTCGGGACGGAATACATTTCGTTGCCACGAAATAACTTTTGTGTACACGAAATTGATTTCGTTCGGGACGGAATACATTTCGTTGCCACGAAATAACTTTGTGTACACGAAATTTTTTTTCGTGGTACACAAAATTCATTTCGTAATCGTTTCTCTTGATTTTGTAATCGTTACTTTTGATTTCGTAATCGTTACCCTTGATTTCGTTATCGTTTATTTTCATTCTGTAATCGAAATAACTAATATTGCTATCGAGCCAAAGACTTTAAATAGTATCAAGACAGATTACTCTGACCTACTTCCGTAGTACATTTTGGAGGCATACTTTGCTGTGTTAAAAACAGACTCGGAAAAATACGTTCTCCATAGGTATAACACGTGAAAAGATGTCTCACTTTTTCTTGATAATTCATATCTTACTCTATCTTTTTCAAGTCTGATGTTTGCACAAGAAAAAGGATGGATAGTTAAAAAAACATTTCTTGAACCTTTTTTGTCAATAAATGCCGATATGAATCCCTTGGATCATGCCTGCTTTTTGACAGAGTCATCTGCCATAGGGTTAACACGTGAAAACATGGATTTTAAAAATGATTTATAGATTATATCTAGTATTACCTTGAATTTAGTGCAAATGTGGCTTACATGTAATTTGAGACTCTGAAAAGGCTTAATGAAGGCTCAAAAGGTGCCAGGGACCCCGCATAAATCCCCGGGATTATGCATGCTTTTGGCCTTCCATCTCCCATAGGGGAGGGGGGGGGGGGGGGGGGGGGGGGGGGGGTGGGGGGTTAGTGGCAATTTTTTTCATCTCGCCAGCCCTCCGAAAGTCGCTCAGTGGAGGGGTGTAGGGTATCAGATATTATTAGTCCAGTTTTCCCTCCATAATTCTCTGACAAGCCAAAAGAGTTATCAGTTATAAAAGGGCAATACAATTTTATTTAAAAGCCTCCTAAATCCGCCACCGATCCATGCCCGGACTGTGAGGTCAGTCTTGCGAGGTGGGCCTTTTTACAACTTTTTCTCGGAGGGTTAATAGAACGACATTGTTAGGCTCTTGGGCTTCCAAACTAAATTTGGTGCTCGATCCGGGTTTTTTCACAATTTAGGCAAGATCCCGTATATGCCAACTTGGGTTGGCATATACGGATGTATGTGAAGAATATAATTGCATAGTGTTGGTGGTCGATCTCATTAAATTGAAAGAGGGGGGGGGGAGCAATAAGAGATCATTTTTATTTTCTTTCTTTTTTTGTTCCAATTGCTTTATTTTTACTGTTTGTTTTTGTAGTTTTTTTTTTTTTTTTTTTTTTGCTCAGTGATTTTTTTAAAATCATTTCAATCACTTGTAATTGTTGTAATTTCTGTTGATTTCGTAATAAAAACACAAATTAAAAAAATAAGAGATCATTATTTTTCCTCAATTCTATTGGAGACATTTTTACAGATCTGTTGTAAGAGAGAAAAGAGAGTATGAGAAAAATGAGGGGGGGGGGGAGAGACAAAGAGAGATGGGGCAAAAGTAATGGGATATTCCTACAAAGACAGAATAGGATTGGTAATAATTACATTATATCATCAGCTGCTATATTTTTGGTTACTAGTTAATTCAATTCAAACACGGAGGCCATCCCCCTTTTCGTACTATCGGTAAAGGCCCTATTGCGTTTGTGATGGCTTCGGAGCAAGCCCCTACTGTTTTCTTAGCCTGTCGTCTCACATTTCTACAGCAGAATATTACAAATAACTTACCGTATAGTTGGTTATATTGGTGGCGTATCCAGGGATGCAAGGAGAGGGGAAGGCTCACGCCTGACAAAAAAATCGTCAGATGCATTCTATTTTGAATTTTAGGACAAGCAAGGAAAAAATGTATCAGTTTCCAGATTCTTTCTGTGGAGGGGGGGGGGGGGGGGGGGGGGGGTACACATTTCCTTTCATTCGATGTGTAACTAAGATATGTCAGATTTGGTTTTGGCTGCACATAGGGGCACGTACATTCCTGATATATAATCTTGGATACGCCACTCTTAATGTAATCTTTATATTTATATAAGGAATTGCTCGCACGCAATCTCATTTTATTAAAGCCTTTTCTGTCTTGAATTTTAAAAAGAATAAGGCTAATAAAATTACATTGCAGGTCTATAATCCCTATAATTTCCATAAATCATATCAAATGAAATATTCTGATTTAATAGAAAATAATAGCACATTATTATATTTAAATAACTTTTCCCCGACATTCCCGTCAGATATCGCAGTGTTTGCTTATATAGAGCTTAATATCAGGGAACATGTTTGGACCCCCCCCCCCCCCCCCCTCATCATCACATAAATATTAATAGAAATTTCATAGCAAATAACTTTAACAAAAATAAAACATCTAGTCCGAAGCCCCCCTCCCACTCTCACCCTCTCCTCCCTGGTGCAGTTAGAGTTGATTACTATCTGTTTTGGGACATAAGTTTGTATTTGAAGGGACAAATTAAGATTATGCCCTTAGTTACGGCTTTACCAAAGGCAAAAGCGCTGTCCAGAAAAAGAAGAAAGAAATAAAGAAAATAACAAAATACAAACATCTTGATTAAGACTATAACCTTTCGCTCTGGGCCAATCGACATGTACCACAATATATACGCGTGCTTTATTTCGGCACTGAGCACTCTTCGTATTTAAACTCTTTGGTCGAGCGCGCTAGTGTTTTGTGTTGCATGCTGAGATATTCGAGGCGAAAAAAACAAATGTAAGTATCTTTCATAAATGATGAGTTAGAATTTGTAGGTTGTGTTAATTTAATTTTTAAATAGTTTTAACTGTACAATTATCGAAATTATTATAGTGTTAGATATAATTGACTCCAGAGGCAGAGCACTCGAACAAAGTATAGGTAAGGGTATGCCCGTGCGTGGAAATTGGTCAAGTTAGTCCTATATGTTGTGATTTGTGTAGTCGGTATGAATCACAATATGTGGGACA